>SRQG01000070.1:0-98803 GCA_018360325.1 Claviceps aff. humidiphila group G2b
GGGGCGCGTCGATGAGAGGGTCTTTTTTTTGGTGTTGTTGTGAACACGGAGGAAGGGCAAGGGCTCGGAACGGGAGTAGATTTGACCGAAGGCGGAGAAAGGCAGAGAATCCGACCAATCCGGTGTTTCGGACACTTTCGAACGTACGTCTCTTTTTTTTCGTAACTTTCTGTGTGTTTTTTTGTGGGGCGTGCAAAAGGCGTCCTTTCAATATAGTTTAGATGGTGGTGGTCGTACAGAGATATTGTACCACAATCTGGTTCATCTGCAGTGTTGATACGCGTATTATCAGCATAGATTGGGTTTTAGATGGCTGTTCTTTTTCCTTCGTCCATTTCATGATCATGTTGTGCTCTTTGGAGAGATAGATCTCTCGACTCAAATTTAAGTATACATCCCTTATAGCCAAGCAAACAACGCCGACCTCCAACTCACAAACACCTTGTGTCGTCGAGACACAGAAGACAAATAATCTGCCCACTCGTGATGCTTACAGACTTCCCCCATACAGTCCATGTGCTTCACCAAGCACAAACTCATTCATCACTGTCGCTGTCCAAAATCAGCCGTTTTCCCCGAGCAGCACGTCTTGCCTTCACATGATCCGAGTCCGCGACATCGAGATCAGCATCCACCAACGGACGCTTAGTAGCTGGCCCTCGTATCAGGGTGTCTAGGTCAGGCATATCTTCGCTCTCCTGGGTCGCGGAAAAGCGTGTAGGGACGAAGAATGGCTGGCTCGCCACTTTTTTTGGTGTACGTGTCGGCGTCAGAGTCATGTGCGTGGATGCGGCTGTCATTGAAGACGTGGGCTGCGAATCACGCATCATACTCGACGTCGCTGCATTATCTCCCACCACAAAGTCTAGCAGATCTTCGCCATCGTCCGAGCCACTGGTCTCCATGAGGTCGCTGTCTCGCTCGCAATCATCTCCTACTTCATGAGTGGTGATGTCGCCTCGAGCTTTCGCTGCGGCGCTTGACTTCTTTCGCTTGGTCTTTCCCTTTTTGTAAGTCTGCGCTTGGGAATGCGGTGTCGGGGTCTGCTCATCATCTTCTGAACTGGCGTCTGTCTCTCCAGGGCGCGAGGATGTCTTCGTCTGTTTTCGTCTCTTGGTCTCGCGTCCTGTCGCTGGAGGCGATGTTCCTCGCCTCTTTGCCGCGCCGGGACCGGGCTTTTCGTCATCTTCGCCTCCCGAGCCTTCTGCGTCGGTGTCGAAGAATGGTTTGACTGGTATGTCTCTGAAGGAGCTGCAGTCGGAGGATAATTCGCCTGTCGGCCTATCCAATTCACTTGGATTGTTAGCAAATTTCGCCAGAAGCTTCACGACGCGCTTAGTCTGCGTGCCGTGCTTCAACTCGACAACCGGTCGGAGTTGTCTCTGGAGAACGGGGAACGCAGACATGCTGGGCATATCCGTTTCTTCAACCACGCTATGGTTGAACGGCAGATCGCGATATGTTCGGTCGAGCTCTTTAAGCTCTTCACTAGACAATAAGACTGCACTCAAGTCTGGAATATCTTCGACGTCATCAAGCTCAGGATCTCGAGCCGTTTTCGAATGCTTTAACTTGGCATCGCCGCCATTCATGTAGTACGATAGCGTTTGGAAGCCAGTTTCTACTCCGTCGGGCATATGGAACTTCTTCGGAGGCTTCTTTTTCGCTGCAGCTCGACGTTTCTTCGGTTCGGGCAGCGAAGAGTCTTGTGTGTTCTCAATGGGTATTTCGACATGTCTTTTGTCCACTTCGGGTCGGATTTCTCTGGGAACAATCCGGCTCGACAGGTCGAATCGAAAGTTGAAACGGCTCCCCTCGCAGATGAGCTTCTGCATCTTCTCGTAGCTATCTTTTGATCTGGCGAATTGATCTTCCTCCTTACCTCTCATCAGGAGCAGGACAATCCTGCCCGCTCGCTTGCGGCCCGTGCGGCCCATTCTCTGCAGCATCCGAATCGGTGATGCGGAAGAATCGTAACAGACGATTAGATCTACTTGTCCAATGTCTAATCCTTCTTCTCCGATGGACGTGGCGACCAAGATGTTGAATTCTCCCTTTTTGAACCTATCAATGGTCTGAATTTGTTGCGCCTGTTTCATTCCCTCGCCTCGTTTACCAGCAGCTTGGCCGACAAAGACGCTAGCCTTGAGCAGCGGCTGATGCTTGTTGAGCTGGAGGACAATATCCTCAGCTGAGTCGCGATACTCGCTAAAAACAATCACTCGTGTGGCCGATCCTTCTCCCTGATCTATGAAGTGGTTTAGAACGCATTCTGTGAGTGCCGCAAGCTTTGGATGGCCCACAAAACCATCTATCTTGAGCCAACCTGAGACCCTGTCCATCATTTTTCGAAAGCCTTCGTGCTCAACGATCTGACGCTTGTACTTGGAACCCTTCTCGCCTCGTCCTTCTTGTTCGTTTCGGAAGTCGACCATGTTGTCGTAAAAAGGCTTGATGCCGTGGAAATTGAGAAGCTTGATAGAGTGCGAAAGGCTCGTAAGAACACTAAAGATGGCTCTCATCATGAATTGGACTCCTTGATTCGCGTGTCGTCCTCTTGTACCAAACCAATCCTTTTGAGCTTGCATCAGCCCATACGTCGTCATGGCCATGGGGTTTCGACCGTAGTAGATATTCTGGGAGCTGAGCTTGTCCATCAGAGGCTTCAACGCCTGTGTGAACAGCTCGCTTATCAGGTTCATCTCATCCGAGGGATCCAAGACCACCTGCTCGATGTTTCTGTCATGGACGTACTGTCGAATGTCGATGGATTCCTCGGTTCTGATCTCGCAATGTGATATCCCCAAATTGTCAATGATTTCCTGTACAGTCTCTACTTTCGATCCAGGAGTGGCGGTTAGCGCCAGAATACGAATGCTATTTGAAAAGCGCCTGATAAATTTCGCTACTTTCGCGTACGCGTACTCTCCAACAGCCCGGTGTGCCTCATCAACGACTATGAGCGCAATGCTCTTGGGGTCTGCGGAGCCTTGCGATAGGTCGTTCAGCAAAGTTTGCGGTGTCATGAAAAAGACGCGCTTTTCCTTCCATTCCTCGATTCGCAGCGTCCGTTGAATGTCTCCTGTCAGCAGTGTTGTATCGGATCGAGGTATGCCAACGATATTGTAGCATGCATCGACTTGTTGAGCTACCAAGGGTTTCGTAGGAGCCACAAACACAAGCTTTGCAGACTTCGTCCATCGATAAAAGTTGAGCATGACAGTTGCAGCAATAAATGTCTTTCCGAGGCCAGTGGGAAGCGCGACCAGAGTGTTGTTGAACAGGCTGTTCTTGACAATGCTGAACTGATAATCTCGAAGGGCACCTAAATTTGTCGGATAGACCCAAGTTTTCATGGCCTCCCTGTCGAGTTCGTGATGACTGGCATCCTCTCTCGGCATGTCGGCTTTGTAAAGCCTTTGATTAGGATTCTCCGCCCGCGATGGCGCATTGTCCTGGGCTAAAGTGCCAAAAAGAGTCGTTTGGCGGCAACCAGCAGAACTGGTTCTGACGAGGCCATTTTTCTGTCTCGGACCGTTCTTTGCATCTCGAGATGCTCCAGATACTCCTTTTACAGTTCCAATATTAGGTCGACTGTATTCTGGTTCCGGCGACGAGAAGGCATCGGAGGGCAAATCTTCGAGTACCTCTGCTGCCGCTGACAAAACGTCTGATCTCCTCCGAGGCTGAGGTTCGCAAGCAATCGTGTCTGGAGATGATTGCAGTCTGACAGATGAAGAAGTCAGATTCAATGCCTCAAACAAGTCTTCGTCTGCAATGCCATCGCCAAAGTCATCCTCATCCATGACAAACACGATGCGGGCTACCGCAGGAACTCGATGTGTGCGCTTCGCCTCGTAGCTGTATTCGTCTTCGATTCGGCGACCTTATTGTTCGCAACGGGTGATCCAGAAATTACACATGATGTTGAATAGGTACCGGCTCATTTGCTCTCGTTCATGATGTTACTCTCACCAACTTGACGAAGGCCGCTTTGAGAACCGAGCGCCTCACGCGCTTGGTCTTGGGAATGAGGACGCGAGATGCATGCCGGGTCACGTGATTTCTGATTAGTTACAAAACCGCCGTACAATGTAGCGTTGTCTTGGCAAGCACATCGTGTGAATCATGTGAGGGCCGGTGTTATTGATAGTCCCACGAAAGTCAGCCAGAATGCATCCAAGTCAGTTTAAAACATGCACGGGAAACAAGATACAGCTGCCTTGCGTTTCCATTCGAGCTTCATCAATTCCAACAATGTGCTGTTGAGGGCGTTAAAGTTCAAACCTCGGAGCCTGGTCGCTGATGCACAAGTCCGGCAGTTGACTACAAGAGCTAAAAGAGTGGGTCCCGCCGTATGTCATTTACGGAAGAGCAAGGCCTTGCACCCGCCCACCTTCTCTTCCTACACCAACACCAAATTTTCCTTTCTTTGTGCCATCAATCGAAATCGCGACGCAATCGCCAGAATCAGGCAGCAGGCTTCAGTCCGCAGACAAGGTCCAGACCTAGGCGTGCAGAGCACGGTGGACGCTCTCGACCGTCGTTCGCAGCGTTGCTGAAAGCCGCCAACTCCTCTCGACCTGAAGACGCCGATATCCGTCTTGTCCATCCTCTACCATCGCTGCCGGGTTTCCCTTTCCGACCCCTTCAAATCTATCCAAGTCCGGGGTCATTCCTCTGCAGTGGTTTTGGCAAAACATCAAATGCGAGATCGTCTTCATCTCTAACACGACATCTCTTACTACAATAAAAATAAAACAAAAATACAAACAAAATCTTAGCCAGGAAGTTATCGAGACGCGCATCCACCCGCGATAACCTAGACGAATACAAGGAAACGTACGCACACTACTACGACTTTCCTCGTCTCCTGGGCCGAGAATACGCGCGCGTCATTTGCCAAACCACTTCTCTACATCCATCATGGCACCACAAGGTCCCCGTTCTTCGGTGGGCCAACGGGCCAATAGAGGTACCCCTTTGGGACCCAAAACCACCAGCAGAGGAGGCATACAGAAGAAAAGAGCAGGGTTGAGGACAGATCTTGATGGCGATCTCGACATGGATGCTACCGGCAGACGATCCAAAAAAGCCGCGAGGACTGGGTCCGGGAAAGCTCCTCGAGGAGTTTCATCTGCTGCGCAAACTGTTCTCAAGCATTTGAAAGGAAGAGATGCCTCTGGGTTGTCCTCCCGTGTTTCAACAAACGGTGGGCGAGGCAACAGAGTCAGGGGAAATTTGTTCTTCCTGCGCGTTCACGGACTCAAACAAAGCAAAGCAATCCAGAATCATGATGGTGGTCTTGGTGATTTGCTGGCATTCTTGGAAAGGAAAGCCACAGCATTCAAGATCTCAACTGATAGTCAAGCTCGACCAGTCATGGTCAAGAAGGTATGTTGGTCATTAACGCAAAACTTCCAGGGGCGTCATTATTCCGAACACGTTTGAAGTGTGTCTGTACGAGTACGGCATCGACAATATTAGTTGATCTACGCTGAGAAGCTCCTCTCACCTGAGATGTTGTTATGATGGAACGGTTCGCCCTGGTTATGAGTATCATAGAATTTTTCGCTACTTATTTGCTCGCTAACGTTGCGCAGTCACATGTGGTGGGTGATTACGTCTTTGTAGGCGCCTCCCAGGAAGACGTAGATGAGATTATAAAACTCAACACGTTTAACTTCGCTGGGTCCTCACTGGAAATCGTCGAGACCAACGAGGATCTCGTCGACCTACACAAAGCTACCGAATCCAAGGAAACCGTAGAGCTTAGGGCCAAGTTGCAATCTATCCTGAGTCAGCGTTATCTGGGTGCGAACAAGCTATTGAAACTGGACGCGCTTGCCTCCGATACCGAATTAGTCACTCTAGGCATGTTTGAAACCCCGGAGCGGGCGTTGAAAACATTCAAGGGATTGATGGCCATTTGCGACGGCCTATTTAAGACTGGGACGGAGAAGCGAGAGGCTATAGAGAGCATCAGCTTGGCCGCCAATAGCATTGACGATGTCGCCCAAGTTGAATCGGTCGCCACGACATTTCCAGATCTGAAGAACCTTGACATGAGCGGAAATCAAATCGCAAACATGCAAGCATTCGACAAATGGAAGGGCAGCTTCAAGTACTTGGAGACGATATACATGACAGGAAACCCTATTGAGATGGCGGATCCTAATTACACAGCAGCACTGCTCCAATGGTTCCCAAAACTGCAGGATGTTAACGGGATACAGCTGCGCACTCCTCAACAGATTGCAGAACAAGAAGCTGCCTCAAGGCCGAAGCCCATCCCTCAAAGCGGGCCTGATTTTCGAGATGTCAACGGAATCGGCGAGAGATTCTTAGTGGAGTTCTTTGCCGCTTACGACAGCGATCGGCAAGGCTTGGCCGCGAGGCTTTACGACAACGACAGTCAATTCTCTCTGGCAATTGACACCAAGTCCGTTCGGGATGCGGGTGCTCCGACACCAATGCCTTGGGCTGCATACATCAAACATTCACGAAATCTGGTCAAAATCAGACACTCGTTGGGTCGTATTCAGCGATTGTACACTGGGGCAAATACCATTCAGGAGGTATGGAGGGGTCTTCCCCCGACGAAGCATCCCAATATCAAAGATGAGACGACCAAATTCATCATGGACTGCCACCCTCTTCCTGGTTTGGCTGACCCCACTGGTCAAAGCCCAATGGACGTGGATGGCCTTATCCTCTCCGTACACGGGGAATTTGAAGAATTCGATCAAGCCACGGCGGCTGTCGGGAAACGAAGCTTCTCTCGTGTCTTTGTTCTTGGTCCTGGTCAACCAGGACAAAGCGCCATCAGGGTTGTCAGTGACCAGCTGTTACTGAGGGCTTTCAGTGCACTGCCGAACGTATATGTTGCACCGAATCCAGTGCCGCCTAATGTTCAGCCGCCAGTTCAACCCAATGGCAATGTTCAGCTGCAAGCCCAGCCAAATGCCAATGTCCAGCAACAAGCGATGGTTGCTGAACTTTGCAGGCAAACCGGCATGGTGCCTCAGTATTCAGAACTGTGCCTCTCACAGGTCGGTTGGGATTTCGACAAGGCTCTACTGGTATTCGGAGAAAAGAAGGTAGGTCTTGGCACATCCAAAATACGACCTCAAACACGTTTGCTGACTGAATCTGTAGTCATTATTACCGCCAGAGGCTTTCGCAATGCCGCCGCAGTAATTGGACACACACTCTTGGCGGTGCCAGCTCATAGGATCATCCACTAGATGATCTGAATAGTCGTGGCTGTACTTTTTGCATGTGTAGGAACACGAATAGGGGGGGAACGCGGATATTTTAGCATTTTACTCGGAGTTTTGGTTTTTGGGGCACGTGTCAGGGACTCGGGGCCGTGAGAAATGGGTGGGAGAGGGGCACAGGGAACGAGGAAGGGAAATGTGGTGTTTGCCGATCACAGTCGATGTGTGATTGTATTATAATTTACACGTGTCGCGTTGGAGATGCTTTGAGGGCGAAGCAAATTTTGCATCCTGGGGAGAGACGAAACTGCATAGGTTAGGTTAGGGAACCGAACGACTGGGAGGGGATAGCAAATTGCTTGAAAATCGAAACCATTTCACCAAGTCAAGACTTTATACCATCCTCTGAGCAAGTCTAGCAATGTCTGTCCGCCTGCTGGTCTATACGCCGTCTACTCCGTAAGCATGAGCGCAAAACGTGATCCCTCTCACCACCAAAATTTTGCATATCATGGCACGCAAGCGGACACGCAAGCTCAGGGAGACATTACTGTCTAGCATTCCTACAACATGCACTCCATCCAAGTCATGCAAAGGCCAGTCAAAGTGTACCCAGCAGTGAGCACAAAAATCCACTCCCACATCTCACGAACCATTCCCATCCCCTTCACGCACACTCATCTGGTGGCGCTCCGAATAATCCTACAGATGCACATGGGATGGAAGAAGCACAAATCCCCCCGCCACCCCTGCTCACCAATCGCAAATCGTGGTACATACATACCTACATTATACATATCGTACCTGTGCATTTAGGTATGTACCAGTGACCACACACTGATCAGTGACACAGCGCAGCGCAGCCTCGCGCCGCGCTTCAACCCATAATACCTAAAGAGAGGGCGTGACTTGCACAACGCGACTCAGCATGTAGAAATACGAAGAACAGGAATCCTTGGCGGAGAGACTAATAACTTACCTATACTTACAAGTTACGGCATGTACGTACACTCTTCGGAAGGGGTTCTTTTCACGATGGGCCGCTTGTGGCGGCAATTTTACTTTTTTTCTTTCCGGCGCTTTGAAGAGCCAACTCTAGGTTACCTAGGTGCTAGAGGGCGCCGCTGGGCGGGAAGGAAGGTGGGGTTGTCAATGTGAAGTTCAAAGTTTACGGAGTAGGTATATGTATGTAACATGGTTGTAGGGAGCCTGAGGAAAGCAAAACTGCATGGGCGGGGGGTATTTCTCATCGAGATAGGGAAGCGAGATCGGGATTTAGATATGCGGAGTGTGGGTTCTTTTTTTATTCTTTTGTTACTCCTACTCCGTACATATGACTTGGAAGTTGGGGGTGTTTGTCGCTGCTTGTTTGAGGTTGAGGAAGGGTTTGTGAGGGATTTGCTGCGTAGGTACGGAGACTTGGAGTACATATGTAGGTAGGCAGAAAGTTATAAGTTAGGCAGGGTTTCATGCTAGGGTAGGGAGACGTGGGCTGCCGGGATGGATGCTGTACAGAGTACTACCGGTACGTGTGTACGGCGTAGAAGGAGGATCTACAGCAAGGTTCACACGAGATACGTGCGCATGAAGGTCCCTACTAGGGAGTGGAGTTGTGCCATGATGCGGCCAGTTGAGAATTGTCGGATCTTGGAAGCCGTACTCTGTACATATGCGATTGGCGAGATTGAGAAGGAGCCATGACAGTGGAGGACAAGGTTCCTGATAGTGAAGAGTTCCCTCAGCCCTGTATGAGACGTGTCTGAGATGCGTGTTGTACGGAGTACGATCCGTCGTGTGTGAGAATCGCGTGTGTGAAATGCGCGTGCGAGTCGTTGCGTGTGCGAGTCTCAGTTCTTCTATTCCATATAGTTCGTGTCTCTCTCGAGAGTCGAGGCTGATAGAGGCGTTCAGAGGTGGCGCGGGGAGATTATCATGGCGCCTTTGAAAGTCTCTCTCTCGGATTCTCGCATTTTAGCTCCCGCCTTCTTGGAATTCTTGCTTTTTGATTTCCTCTCGGGGCGCCGAGTTTATTTACATATTCGAGGCCAGGGCCGGGGCCGCCCTCAGCGGAGGAGAGATCAAGGCAGGAGGGCTTGATCTGGGAGACGGACCGCGGAGTAGATGGATGGAAGGGGAAGACGAGCCGCAGGCGGCGGGCTATCATTCGTAACCTGAGTCAAGACACGACTTGAATAGGGCGCTGAGCTATTCTACGGAGTATGTACACTGTCTGTACCTTGGCTGGAGCATATCCGCACGGCCCGTACCATGCCATTTTTAGTAAGGGCTTGTCAATATGTATCAAGTTAGGTGGTGGTTGGCCCACGTTTCGACGGCTTCGTGCATGAACGAGACCATCTGTTACTTGTCTCGTCGTGGTGATTCTGGTTACGATACGCGAACTACAAGGTATGTGTTATGCTATACCTATTACCAGGTAGCTTAGGAATGTACAGGCAAACGCGAATGGCGGCCATTGTCCAGTTAAATTGCGAGCGCATTTGTACGTAAAGAATAATCGGGGCACCGGATCACTTTACATTCTGAGACAACCCGCGAACTGGCCGCATCGCCAAATCGCCCGGCTCATGATATCATCTGGCTGAATGTTTGGTCTGGTTGAGTGCTTGTCAGCGCCGCCTTCTCCCGTCAGTGACCGTTTGGAAGGGGCTCGTACGTATATTTCCGTGATAGCGCGTTTCAGCTTGATTTGTAGCTAGGTACTAGCCCCGTTTGGTGGAGCCATCGGATCAGGGGCTCATGCGGCCATCTTCGTCGCTCGACCTTTTGTCTTTGACGACGTTGGTGCTCACTGCTGGGCTGTTTGGTACTGTCGAGACTCGAGGCTCTTTTCGCCAGTTGCACGGATTACATTCATGACGACACCTCCATGAGTCCAACCCTCGCGGTTCGTTCATGGCCTGTAGATGTAAGTAAGGCCTGGAGATGTACGGAGTGTGAGTCCATGACACTGCTTTGTTCTTATCGACCTCGCTTTCGGTGCGTACTCCGTATGCACGTCGCCTTTTTCATCTTGACTGTGGCTCATGTTGCCCTTTGTTGCTTGTGATGCTGAGACATTGTTATATCTTGCCCCCATACCAGAAGCCATTCATGTACATACCTAGGTATGTAGAATGCGTCGGCATGGCTGAACAGAGAGACAGCTTGTTGGTGTCGGCGTGCAGCGTGCTATAGCCTATACCTACGAATAGGTAGGTAGGTACATGTCGGAACACCGCTGCATCATCCAGTGCGTAGCACATGTTATTGTGAACCATATGTACTGCAGTGTTCGCAGGTCAATTCACGGAATAGAGATGGACGAACAGTTTTCACGCTGAAGTGGTTTATAAGTGTCCAAACGTCAACATCTGTAGGCGGGGAGCCGAGCCGAATAAATACCCATACTGTTCAGTGTTCACCCACGGGCCACAGCCTACAGGAGATGGTCACTGACCAGCCACTCAACCGCGACAACCGAATCGAAGGTTCTAAGGTCGTGGCTCGTACGGCTGGTCTTTATTTAGCGTGTGTTGTTGGAATGCGAGCATTGCGAGGTGCCGTGTCGTCATGCAGGACCTCGTGGCTTGCAGCTCGTCACAGGACGCGCATGCTCGATGGAACGTCAGATGGCGGGCTGATTGGGCCATCTGCAGACGCAGGATCTATCTTTCCCAGGGGTTGCATCGGGTCCTGAGCTTTTCCTGTAGGCTGTAGCATTGGATGACTTGGGAGGGCGGGAGATGGACGCTACGCATGTACGTAGACAAGAATAACGTCTGATGGTACGAAATGCGTATGTACATACCAGATGATTTGACGGCTTTGCCATCGTCCGGCTCGCGGGAACGCCATGGAGCGGGGGCATGAATATCAGATTCAATGCTTCACGGGTTTAAAGAGGATGAATGCACGGGAATGCCTGACAAGTTCCGAGGATTCTGATTTTGCGCAAAGACGAGAGAGCCCCAGCCACATTGATCCTGGACCACTGCCGTGGTTCGTGGTTGCAACAAGTGGGGTATTAGCGGCTTCCTTCCCTGCGATCCTTCTTTTCGGAGAAGTGATGTAACGGTACCTGTCTCTGCCGATTCGCGCGCGTCTTCAGCCGCAAGCCTGACTTGATCAAAGTCATGCACTTCTCCAGGCACTACGCAGAACCCAGGAAACCGTTCAACGAAGCGCTCTGTGGCTGTCAACTTGTCATTATCCATGATTGATCTGTCGAGGGCGATTCCAATGACTTTCCAATATGTAGGTACAAGGCGATTCCGCGAACACGGGCGGCGACCGAGGAAGGAGCACCCGTCGTCCAGGTACATACAGGCCCCCCAGCCCTCCTCAGCCCCACCGCAAGCCGCGAAGGTGGACCGTGCCCCTGTCTCCAGGCAGCCCCAGCCTCAGGGCCTTCAGCGGCCATGCCAGAGCCCGTCTGGTTCCGTTGTGGCCGTTCCAACGGCTGGGACCTGCGCCAGCTGCCCGCCCACAATGTTCCACCTGTCGCCCACTGTTGTCACCTGCTGCCACCTGTGGCCCGCAGCCCAACGGCCCAACACGCAAGCCACCACCCGGCGCTGTCCTTCTGTCGAGGCACGGGCTTTCCCGCCCAGGGTCAAGTCAGGGGAAACATCAGTTGCCCACTTTGAAGTTTGTGCATCCGCCGCCGCCTTCTCTTCTCTCCGCCCCCTTGCTTCCTGCGCTTCCGATCCTGCTTCTCTCCCACGTTTGCTTTGCAGCTGGTGCACCTGTTTCCTGCATCTAGCACCCCTTTTTTGCCTCATTGTCGTATCCTTCTCTTCTCTCGTGCGTGCTTTCGACTTCTCACTCTCCTTACAGCTTCTCCATCGACGACCACACAACGCAGCAGCTCGTGATTGGACGTCGTTCCCTACTTGCAGGTCAAATTCATCGAGAATTCTGGAACGCAGTCCCCGCGGCGGATGCGTCGGATCTTACTGCTCTACCGATACTCGCGTCACTTCATCCACGAAACCAACTCCTCCCGATATCTAGACGTCTTGAGAATGCGAGACGACTTCTGTTAACCCCTGATCTGGACATATTACGCCTTTACGACCCGGTACCGTTGATCGATCCTTTTTGAGCCAACGCTTTCACTTGCCTTTTGTACCAACCACCACGCTCCCTACGACATCTTTCAACACAACTTGCCACCAGCCACGCCGAATCCCTGACAGCGCAAGCCTGGTGCGAGAAAATCAAAAGAAACCCGAAAAAAAAAAAGATCGACGACCCGTGAATAAAACCGAATCGATTGTGCTGGCTTTCATTATCGTCATGTTATAGACAAGGCACGTCGAGGATACACTTTTCTTTGGTACGTGGCAATTGGACATTTTCCTCCTGGTAGTCAGGCCTGATTGAGAAAAGGCTGCAACCATGCCCGTCCCAAAGCCACCCTCGTCATTGGACAACTCGTGTACTGTGATATACAACAATACGCTCTACTCCTACTCCTCCGAAGGGTTTGTCTCGATAGCCCTCGAAGATGGCGCCGTTTGGAAGAAGCTCGACATGGGCGTCAAAGTGACTGGCGCAACCTGTGTCGGCTCAGCGAGACCCAAAAATGTCGACCCTGCCTTCTTCGTCATTGGTGGCCAATCTGGCTCGGACGACTACACAGGTCTTCAAAAATACACTTACTCGACAGGCAAATGGACGACAGTCAAACCCTCAAACCTGGTCACCAAGCATCGACAATGGCATTCGTCTGCCTACATTGAAGCGTCGGACACCATTCTCGTGTTTGGAGGCAACCAGGATGGAAAACTTGGCCCTTCAGCCGACACCTTTTCCATCTCAGCCTCTGAGCCCTATACGGTACTGACGCCTCCTCCACGTCCCGCGCCCGACGTCCCGCCCCCCAGCATTCGGCCAATTATCACGCCATGGACCGATGCCGATTTGATCATGGTCGGAGGGGGCACAGGTGTTGAGAATACCAAAGTATTCTACTTCAACTCGGATGCCGGCTGGCGTTACTCTGGCGCAAGCTTGGCCGAGCCCATTCCCAAAGACACCAGCTCAATTCAAGGCGTCTGTATTAGTGGCACTGATGGCTCAACAAGTTTGGTGATGTTCGATACCAGCCAGTCCCCGAATAAGGTTTCTCGTGCTGTTGTGCACCAAGCTGGCGGGATCCCGACAGCCAAGTCCGCCATCATATCGAGGCAAGCCTCCGTCGTGGAAAGCATGCGCTTCGATAAGCGAGATCTGACCCTAGCAAACTGGCCTGAGTACAATGCGACGCTGGCGCCAAAGGATGCACGATCGAATCCTGCCATTGCCAGAGCGCCCAACGGTATGGTCGTGTTGTCGGGCGGTAATGCAGGAGATCCAATCGTCTTGTTCAACACCACTAACAACGGTTGGATCAATTCCACCGCATTCTTCACCGGTGACGAGCAAAAAGTCCTCTCATCGACCTCCACGACCACGTCGAGTTCGGCCTCTAGTACCGCTTTTACCTCGACTACGGCGGCGTCAGTCTCTGCCACGAGCGCAACAGCATCGACCACGGCTGCAGTGGACGATGCACCGCCAGCCTGGGCCCAGCCCGAAGACTCAGTACCAAGCTCTAATGCAATTCTGGGCATCACGTTGGGCTCCATTGCCGGGGCTCTGGTCCTTCTTGGCCTCCTACTGCTCCTTCTACGGCGTCGCAAGAATACCATTACACGTTCACAAGCCGGCAACGATAAGTCTCTACCCGACGAAAAGGACATTCCAGGATTTGGCGCAAACAAATTTCCGGCTGTCGCTGGCTACCGTGGACATCGGACACAGACCTCTGCAGAATCCAACTCCTCTGTTGCTATTTTGATGGGCCGGGTGAACAAGGAGAAATCTGGGGTGCCGAGGAAACCTAGCAATGACACTACACGGACTTCTCGAAGCTTCCATAAACAGTTCAAGAGCACCATCAGCAAGCCCATTCCGCTTCCGATGCAGTATCCTCATCTGCAGGGTGAGGACCAACGTGGCTTGACCTTCAAACCATCTGTCGCAGCGCCCCGCCCTCGTGACGGCCCGGTGGTCACCGACGAGGGCACCCGTAGAAATTCGGGTAGAAGTTCGGGGTGGAACAAGTACTGGTCTGGCGGCAGCGCTCTTCAAATCCTTGGCTTCGGTAATGAAAAAAGAGCCACAGAGATATCTGACCAAAGTTCTTACTACTCCGAAGTGACAAACAACAAGGCCCGTGTTACGCAAGACTCGGCCACTGTGCCGCCGCTAAAATTCGACGGCAGACCACGGGTCGATAGTGTCAATTCCGGCAGTCCCATTGTCGCACAACATACAACAAAGATACCCTTTAAAGAAGGCATGTCAGGAACTATTGAGCGTCCCACATCAGAAGCATATTCAAGCTACTCTAGTGGTATCCCGGAGAGCGTCAACGAGATATGGCATCCCAAGGAAGCGAACACATCTTGGGGCGCCGGTGATGCTTCAAGCAGCGCCCAAGCGCCTAATTCACACCGGACGGCTGGCGGCCCTGGGGATGCTGCGACGTCACAGGCCTTTTCGTCGGCAGGCAGAAATAAGCCTCAGTACCCCATGTCGTCGACGTCTGACATGAGTTGGCTCAATCTCGGAGAACAGTCTCGCGTATAGACGCCCTATTTTCTACATAATATTTCTCGTTATTCCCTTTCGGTTGCGCTGCACTAATTTTGGCAGTAAGCGTTCACTGGCATGTTTTGTTGTCACATTCACCCTTTTTTCCTTCCTGTTGTATGACGCGGTGATCCCAAGGGCCACCATCGAGACGAACCTTTTTCGCCTCGATTTATTCCCTACCTCAAAGGGCACGGCCTAGAGCACCTGGAACTCTGGCCAAGTGAAAGCATTTCACCTTATCTTGATGGCGCTATGTCTTTTGATCCCTTCTCCTGGACCTCATTCCTCGAGTGGACCACCTTACCTTTCGGTCACCGAGGCTGGCCGCGTTATGCCATGCTAAGAACAGATGACCTGTGGTCAGTATCTCTCTACATGGACATGCTTGGAATCGTCCTCTTCAGGCTTGCGGGCCAATTTTGTCTTTTATCTCGTGCGCATCCTAGACTCTAGCCAAGCTGTGGCGACTTTATTTTCCTTGTCTGACATTTGCCTCTTTCCATTTTTCCTCTCTTTTTCCTTTCTTCTTAGCCATTTTCTTATCGATCTGTGTTTTTATTTGCTGGCAAACAACTTATTCACGACAATTTTTCGGCTACTCTTCTGCCACTTGTTGTCGTTTGTTTGTTTGATATAAAGATGGAGGAATAGACAAGGCTCTGGACTTGTCACATGGGGCTTTGGTATTTACCGAGCAACTAGTCGGATCTCGGGAGCGGATGAGCAGTACTGGTCTTTTTGGACGGATGCACGGATATTGGTGGACTTGAGGCAAACAACGATGTAGCTAGCTACATTTCTAGGCGTTGAACTAAAGAATTCATTTTACTTTAAAAAATTGTTCCAAAAGGCCTGGGTCTTGTCTTACCCTTGAGGGGGTGAGAGTGCGTGATGCGAGGGAGACTACGAGGGATGGAAGTGTAGGAGGAGGTTGGTTTGGCGGTTGACCACTGTTTGCATGGTCTTGAGCTCGGCAGAGGAGATGTAGACTCGAATGTGGTGAGCAGAGCTGGAAACATATATACATCAGGGTACTTAGTATCGGGAGATATAAGTACGCAACAGTGTGAAATGCAGGCTTTCCATTCGCCAAAGTTCCATAAGAGTTGATAGATATGCGCACGGATGTGTACCTTGTGCTTTATAATCCAGCAAGGTCCTCTCCAGAGATCGAAGATACACGTACCTATTAACAGTTGGTCGGTTCGGCTCGATCAACATTCTATCTGTCTATCGTCTACGTCTGCTCTGTTGTCCAGAGTTGAGAGAGATTGCATGTAACCATGCGTGAAGCGGTTTAGTTTCTCTTCGAGTTGAACGAATGCATGTGGTATAGTATAGTTTTGTGGCCTTTCCATGCGTCTCGTCAGGGTTGTCTTCCGTATATAGAGCTAGACATGCAAATTGCAAGAGTGTAGAAAAGCGCGTTGCATTCGTCAAGGTCCTCCTTGTAGAGTTGGGGATATACACAGCAATAGTGTGTAGAGCACGTTTCATTCGGTAAGGGTTGAAAAAAATAATGCTGTAAGAGCGCGCACATTTCCTTCGGTCAGACTTTCCGATAGTTGAAAGATATCATGTACGCAATACATGTACAAGACATTGGATTCTGCAAGGTGCTATTAGAGACGAAAAATATGTGCGGTGTATATGTAAAACGCATTTCCTTCGGCTAGACTCTCTTAGAATTGAATGATACATGCGATATGTGCAAAGTACGTTGCATTCGCTAAATCTCTATTGGGGATATATGTGATATGTGTCAAGGGCGTTCCATTCGTCAGGGTCCTCAAAGAGCTGGCAAAGCATAGGTTTCCCATTCATATCATCATAAGGTTCCTAAAGTTGAAAACTGCACGAAGTCGTATAAATATAGACCACGCTTCGCTCAACAAGTCCCCCTCGACGAAGCCGGGTGAAGATTTCCACCAGACCTGGCCCAGCCTTAATAAAGCAATGAGTCTCGAGACTCGAGAGGATGATGGTGTATCCTCCGTGAAACGAAAGGCTCGGATCCGACGGCCGGAGCAACATGCAGCAGTGGTGGATCATTCGAAGGGAATATCGGAACTTTTTCTATCAAACTCACCAGACGTATGCATGCATCTACATGTATATCAAGAGCATTGGCTTGGCGGACTGCGCTGCAAGGAGACAAGGCCGGAGATTATGACAAGGTGACTTCGCAGGGGTCCTTTGTGGATGGCCAGATGACGCTGGTGATATGAAAGGCAAAATGAAAAGAGAACAAAAAAGAGGTTACATACTATCACTGCAATGTCATCCGACAGCCAACCGCAACGGAACGGGACTTTGTTGCGTTGACCGTATATTCGGGCAGGGAATGCGACTCAAGGCACCAGAACTGCATATGACATGTGTGCATACAGAGTACATACATACATTAGGGCTTTGTGACGAAATAAGCCCCGGGCACCAGGTATTCAAGCAAAGATCTAAGACCGTTGCAGTAGTCCTCGGATGTGACGAGAAGATGCGAGTGAGATTGGTTGGAAGTTGGGAGAGAAGGCGGCAATGCGGCGGATGTATCAGCGCTGCAACTCGGCCGCATCAACGGAGATCAGCATCAGACTACATACCTAGGTATGCATATATGCATGTATGTACAGACAACCGCACACCGATCAAGATGAGGAAATCGAGAGAGGTCTTGGGTCGAGGGGAAGCTTCGGCCGGCTTTCCCTAAATGGATCCAACAAAGAGGGGTCTCGACTCTCGACTCCGAACGAGGCAGAGAGACGGCATGTATGATGTACCTATGTGAGCTGCCAGGCACCTCTGCATGGCGCCGTCTCGCGCTGTGCCTGCCAAGACGAAACGCCAAGGCCAAGACTGAGAAGTCGACGGTGAGGTTTTGGACGATTCCCGAGAGTTCCCCGTCTGGTGTTGGTTCTGGATGAATGCGCAAAACCACAGCAAAGCTTTTTAAAAACCACCGCAAAAAACTTTAGTTAGGGTTAGTGGTTAGTGGTTAGGATTAGGTGTTAAGGTTAGGATTAGGTGTTAGCCTATGGAATATTTTGCTGTGGTTTTTAAAACCCTTTGCTGTGGTTTTGCGCACTCGTTCTGGATGTCCACGGAGTATGCGGATAGACCCCGCTATTATGCTCTCTGCCTGCCCCCTCGGCTCAATGGCTGTCGATTCAAAATTGACTGCAAGGTCAGGCAGCGGCGCATCTCAAGGGAGTCGGGACACAGACTCACGTGTCCCACTCGGTTGCCCGACGCGAAAATGATGTGTAACATACATGTACGGAGTACGTACTCTGTATACATATGTATTTGTTGCGCGACGCCGTGGCTGCAGCACAAGCGCGGCTGTCAGCCCTGTCGATGAAGCCTCCGTTGGTGGATACCTACTCCGTAGAACAGGTGGGGTCGAAGACTCGGTGGCAGGCAGCAGGCTGCAGCAGATAAGCGCAGATGGCAGATCAGTGGGATATTTCGTGTCACCGGACCGAACTTCGCAGTGCGCACACACCGTACACGTCTCCACCCACTTTTAGGGCCAACCACTTAGAAGTTAGGGCCTTTCCTGAGTCCTCAGCAACACGCAACAGCCCGAGGCTCAAGGTTCATCTCTAGTCTTTCATCAAGCAAACTCAGAATAAGTCCTTGACTTCCAGTGGCCTTCAGACAAGTTCAGAGACCCCCTCGGACCGAAATCCGACACCCGCCTGCAGCCGTCAACTCTGCCTCCAATCACACCGTGGCTTGCCATTTTCCCCCCTCTGCCGCGTTTGAGTTTCCCTCGACTCATTCTCCGCTTTGTGGTTTCAACGTCGCCAGCCGCCAGCCGCCAGCCGCCCGTTGCTCACGCGAGTTTCCTCATTGTTTCTCGAGCCACCAAGTTCAACCGGCGATCCTTTTGCCCTCCAAGAGCTCTCTGCGTTTGGGGTTTCCTTTTTCTCCCTTTTCCCCACGAGACCCGAGCCAATTCGCACAATACTTCGCCGACCCAAAACCACACCACCGAACCCCGCCCCCCACCAGTCCGGTCCAACGTTGCAACCTCTGCAAAGAGCCCATCACTTTATTCGCACGACGAGACGAAACAGATAGACGATACGCGCATACCACACACCCCCCCCCTCCGAAAAAAAGGAAAGAAAGATAGGAAACAAGAGAGAAAGAGATACATCCTGCGTTTCAAAGTACCATAGTCTTTGGCAAGCGCAGAAAAGTCAGAAAAAAAAAAGAGGGACTTGCGTATGCAATTTGCGACAAGGGCATAATCACACGACTTTTCTTGTCCCCGAGCCGGTATAGCTGCGCTGTCACCGTAGCTGCAGGAGCTTGCTTCTGCTTTCTCGCCCCGCGTTGCAGCTGAGCACAGCCCGAGCCCGGGTTCGACGGCGCAATCGACTATAATGATGGCTTCGGCAACTTGGGGTGGACAGGACCAGCACATGGCTACGTCTGCGACTGACGAAGAACTCGACCACTTATTTGATATGAGCGGCATGGCTACTATAAGCGAGACGATGCAATTCGACTTCCATGGCTTTCAGGATGGCGCGTCACAGGCCATTATGGCTCAGCAGCAGCAACAGCAACAGCAACATCACAACCACCAGCAACAACAACAACAGCTACACCATCAACAACAGCTACAGCAGCAACAGCAGCAGCAGCAGGAACAACAACAACAGCCCGATACCATCATGGCCGACGCCGACATATCCCACATTCTTCCTCGCAGCGATGGCCTACTACAAAACCACGCTCCCAACATGGCCACTGCGACGGGCATGCCGAACCAACTGCTGGGCACGTCTGCTCCCGGCGACAGCATCTCCAGCATTGACGCCCAAATCCTGTACTTGCAGCAGCAAAAATTTCACCAACAGCAGCGCCAGCTCCAGGAACAGCGTGTCACCTTCTTCTCTCCGCCCACTCATCACCACCACTCTGTTCCCTCGACGCCTCGGAGTTTGGACCTCCCTCCCGGCTCGGGCCAGTTTTACTCACAGACCAAGCAAATGTCACAGCGGTCTTACGATAGACGCTACCATCAGCCAATGTCAGAGCAACAAGATGTAAGTCTGATCCGATTATTCACATCGCCTACGTCTCAGGCTGGCGGGATAGGCCCGGGTTTTGAGATGACTAGAAACATATTGGACGAGCTAAAAGTACATCCGAGCTGACTGCCTGCAACATTAGATGGCGTTGACACCCTTGGTATCACCAGCGGTCACTCCCCTGGACCAGCATTTCAACATCGACAATGCCTTTGCAGTACCAGGCGCCTACTTCAGTCCACTTACCTCTCCTGCACTCCACGCGCAAAACGATGCATCATCTGTGTATGATTACAGCACGCAATCCAACAACTCTCCTGTGGAGATGGACTTGGAGGCGCCCATCATTGCACCGCCTCTGCCCCCTGCGCCATCTGTTGGACGCGGCACCGAGTTTCTAATGAAGTCTAGAAAGAACAGCGCAGTCAAAGCACGAGGCAATTCCGGTATCAAGAACTCACCCATCGCCAAACCCCAGCGTCGCAGGACGGGTCCCAGTCCAGCCATCATGTCCCAGGTGCTCAACGAATTGGATGAAAGCATTCTACAGTCTTCAGACCAGGGGTTCCTTCCCATGCCGGCCACATCCTCTACCGACAGTTCCGAAGAAAACGCCTCTGTATCGCCCGAGTATCTGACTGATATGCCTCCTCCGCCCGTACCATCGCGACGCTCAAACAGCAGATCGCCATATATCCAGGCTCAACATAATGGCTCGCAGCAGCCCACGCCTCGCTCCTTGACTGAGGAACAGAACCAGAGACGGCGGCGGCAGCAACAGCCCCAGCCTCATCCCGCCACACCAGCTTCACTAATGAAACTTGCTGCTACTAAAACGAAGACGACACAGTCCCCCACTGTCAACGCAGCGCAGAATACTGTGACTGAGACAATCGAATCCCTCGAGCTGCCGCAGTCAATAGCTAACCAACCAAATGCCCCAATCAACACACCCATCGTGTCAGCATCGCCAAGAATCGAACCAATTTCGTCTGGAAGCACATTTTCACACTCCCTCGCCACTCAAACCCAAACCCAATCCCCTGGAACAGCTTCCACGACTCAAAGCCCACAGATACGTCCTGGATCCTCCGACCCCAATAGCACTCGCTTCCACGCCCAGCCAGCACCCCGAAATAGCAGGAAAAGATCAACCGGCTCCGTTCACGCCTCGCCCGCTCTCCTACCGCGCATATCTCCCAACCTCAAGCCCCTCCTTCCCGGCGGCCCTCTCACCTCCATTGAAGACACCACCTCACGCCTCCTCATGACTAAGTCCAACTACCAAAACATCCTCGAGGGCAACACCGTCCCCGGAGTATTCTACCCCACCGAGCTTTCCACCAATCTGACCTCCAAACGAACCTCCCACAAGATCGCCGAGCAAGGTCGACGGAACCGCATTAATTCCGCCTTGCAAATCATGGCGAGTTTGCTTCCTGATCAGCAGAAACTCAAGGAGTGTGTTGCGGAGGAAGCTGCTGAAGCCAAGGAAAACAAGGGCGAAAAGGGCGAAAAGGGGGAGAATAAGGGTGACAAGGGGAATTTGCCGAACAGTAAGGCAAGTGTGGTGGAGAGTGCAATCGTGCATATGAAGCATTTGCAGGAGGAGAATGGGCAGCTGAGGGAAGAGGTGGAGGGGTTGAGGAGGGAGTTGGAGAGGGTGAGGGAGGGTGCGGGGAGTTGAGGGGGCTTGAAGGGGACTTGAAGGGGCTATATATTCAACATAATCATGGTATGGGGATCGTGTGTTCTTGGCGGTTCTTTTTATCTTCTCCGCGGGTTTTTCTTAGGGTTTATTCGATGACGACGCATGACGACGATGATGGACCGGTTTGGATTCATTCTGCTCAACCTGGATTGGGTGGGTAATAGTAGAGCTAATTAGTGTATATATATAGAATCCCTCTCCTCCTTTTGTATCTCATCTTGTTGTATTATGTTTGTAAAAAAGGAAACTGTGTTCAGTAAAGGACTTTTGTGCTGCTTTTCGGTACATAGTGCGACATGGAAGGGGCGTTCATACGGTTTGGCGTGGGCCAGATGCGACGGATGTAAATCTTTCGATGTACTGTATCACTAGTTCCAATTATTACATACAAGTTCATCTGTACTTTACGAGTGTAATATATACTCTTTCTGCTGTAAGGCGACAGTTTGCAAATGGAGGCATTTCCTGATGCAGTCATCACGTCGTTGTGTTACATACTCGCGGTTTCTCCACGCGAGATATTGTGAGACCGGTGCAACAATTCTAGAACCAAAGGCTATGGTGGTTCAACCCATCCGATTCATCATCGTTCCCGTCGCCATTCATCATCGTCATCTCATCATCATTCTTCTTCATGATATTCATCATCGTGCATATTCTTCTTCTCTTCCTTCTTACATCTCCATCACGATACCCCCCTTACATCCCCATCCTTCGCCAACACATCCCCATCCAATTGCTCCATCACCTCCAGCACAAGCTTCAGACTGTCCATGAAGGAATTTACCGCCACGCGCAACATGCGATTCGTCGTAGCCTGATAGTGTACCGTCAGGACTGACGCGCCGCTGCCACTCTCATCTCCATCCTTGGCCTCGGGACCCGTTGAGAACTTCCTCTGGACGAGGGGCGAGAGCTCAGGGTCTACCTGCAGGGCTTGCAACGCGATGGTTGCGAGGCGGGCTGTGGAGAGGGGTATCTGGAGAGAGCTGTGAGAGCGGCAGACAAGGAGGGTTAGTCGATTTTTATCTTTACTATCTATAACTAGCGGGGTCTACCGAGAAAAGAATTGTTTCTTGAAGAAAGCAGGAGGGATAAGAGTGATGAAAGTATGCTATATCAGGGAGCCCGGTGTATGCGAGTCAAAACGTACATGGAGCATGGGAACTGGTCGGATGAGACCATGATGATGACTTTGTAGTGGGTGGAGTGCAAAGAGTCACTCTGGCAGCCGCTTATGCTCTCTCTCAGACCGGAGTGTTTAGTTGTTTCGTACTCGTAGGCGCTGGTGCATTGTTATGTTTTGCGATGAGGAGTCGAGATGCAACGTCCGGCAGGAATGCGATTAGCGGCAACGGCTGCAGCCTCGTCGCAAGCGCCAATGAGAGTCGCAAGTCGCAAGCGGCTGGAATGCAAAATGCGTTGCGATGTTCCCCCTCCAGAGTCCATGTCGTCCATGGCGGCTTCCCCGTAGAGGCGGCGTGGGAGCACGCACATTGGACAAAGACGTCGTCGTTGCCCCGACAACACGCCAAACCCCCACACAAACGACCGCTTCGGGACGAGTACCCTGCAGAAAACAACATTGGCAGGGGTCCTGTATGGACGTGCATACATAAATGGTTCAGACCAATTGTAGCAACGCTGCACAAGGCCGCAGGCGACGAACTGCGAGGATCAGCAACCGCAAGCTTGCCTCTTGCCTTGTTATCATCTGCGAAAGAAGCCCATCCACCAGGGTTGCTCTCCTCTTTCCTCGCTTCTGTTTTTATTTTTTCATCTTTTATCTTTTCAGCCTTCCTTCCCTCCTCCTTCCATCGTGACAATAAGCATTTGTGAAGGGGCCGCCTCCTATCACTGCTTCGTCCCGTCAAGCAACTCCCCTCTCTCGGTGTTTGTTTGTGCAACCCGGTCATCCTCCCACCACCTTTCCGCGTTCGACATCAAGCTTCTCGGGCATCGCGTTGAGTGCCTGTTGACATTGCTGCTGATGCGGTGTGGCCTCAATTCGACTACATAAAAGCATTATTATACGGAGAGGGTCTTTTGTTGTTGTTTGCCCAAGGTCTGTTGTTGGAGCTTGCGCATACGAAGTCACGACCAAGATTCACCAAGTAGGCCCGGAGGGACGAGTCTTTCGATAGATCGCCTCGTGCAGTCTTTTATTTTCTAGTCGTCTTGCTGTTAGGCTTTGCTGGTGAAGCTTGCACTGCAGCGCCTTTCGCCGTCTGCCTTCTGTCTGGCCGGTCGACTGCAGCCATTCATCACCATAGGACTGTTTGATATCTTGAGCACGTGCTCTTCTTGCCCGTCGCATTCCAAGCGCAGAGAAATCTGAGCTTGTATAAAATGGCACCTTCCAGGAACGCGTCCAACATGGGACAAATTATTGAGTATATTCCGGGTATGTGTTATTGTTGTTGCCTCATGAATACACTGGCACTGCTGTATTGCCCTTTGCATGGCCATATCACCCGGATTGGCATGGATATCCGAACTAACCACTGCTTCATCCAGATCGCCTGTATCTCGGCGCCTACGTCCAGCCTCCGACCACAGATACTCTGTTCCCCGGAAGCGAGCCGCCAGCCTCCCCAAGAAAGCGAGGCCATAGAGCGACAGACTCCGTCTCATCGTCTGTGAGCAAAGGACGTCTCTCGCCATGCTATTTCACTGTCGATGACAGTCTTCTGTACAATGCGTTCCATCACGACTTTGGCCCATTTCACATCGGCCACCTGTACCGCTTTGCGATTCGATTCCACGATATCCTCGGTGCCAAGGAGAACAAAGACCGGCCTGTTGTTTTCTGGAGCGCAGCTGATCCGAGAAGTGAGTGATTGATATTGAACAGTTCTGTCCAGATTGTGTGCGAGCTCAGCTGCTAACTTACGCTCAGGTCGTGCCAATGCTGCCTGTATGCTTGCCTGCTATATGGTCTTGATCCAGAATTGGCCACCGCATCTGGCTCTGGCTCCGATTGCTCAAGTCGATCCCCCGCTTATGCCGTTCCGAGACGCCGGCTATAGCCAGGCAGACTATGGCATCACCGTTCAAGACGTTGTGTATGGTGTCTGGAAGGCCAAGGAGGAGAAGTGCATTGATCTCGACAACTTTGATCTTGAAATGTACGAGAAATATGAGCGCGTGGAACAGGGTGACTTCAACTGGATCACACCGCACTTCCTCGCGTTTGCTTCTCCTCAAGACACTCAGGTTGGCAAGATCACACCAGACTCTGAGCTGTACCCTCTGCTACCGCGAGACTTGGGTGCGGTGGAAGCCCATCCGACTTTGCCACAGTCCTTCAAGAACGTCTTGACTCACTTTGCGGAAAAGGAGATTGGCTTGGTCGTTCGCCTCAACTCCCATCTGTACTCGCCATCGTATTTTGAGGCTCTGGGAATCCAGCACGTGGACATGATATTTGACGATGGCACCTGCCCGCCCCTCACGACGGTGCGCAAATTCATCCGGTTAGCACACGAGACGATTTTGATCAAGAAGAAGGGCATCGCCGTTCACTGCAAGGCTGGCCTAGGTCGAACGGGATGCCTCATTGGCGCCTACCTGATCTACCGCCACGGCTTCACTGCCGATGAGGTCATTTCATTTATGCGCTTCATGCGCCCCGGTATGGTGGTTGGGCCTCAGCAGCACTGGTTGCATCTGAACCAAGGCACATTCCGAGAGTGGTGGGTTGAGGAGCGCGTTGAGCGCCGCCTGCGGAAAGAGATGGCTGCTGCTGCTGCTGCCGCCGTCGCTGCTTCTGCATCTGCGTCTGCAGCGGCCAATGCCGCGCCAAGTACGCCCATCCGAGTCATACACAAGGCAGGCCTCCGCCACGGGCAAATGTCGACGCCTCCGAATCATAGCCCGTCGAACCGCACGCCGCTGAGCGAAGTCGATCAAGACCGTAAGAATGGTGCGCAGGACGACTACTTGCCGGCCCCCACACCAGGACAGCCCAGAAAGACGACGCGTGCGGCAGACCGCCAGCATCCCTATCAGCGATCTGGCATGCGTAAAGCTAGCAACAGGGAAGAGAAAAGCTTGGACGAGGAGCGAGTGACAGATTCAGATGAGGAACTGCGTGTGCGCATCTCGCGCAGTAGTCGCAAGGCATGCTCTCAGTCGCCAATGCGAAGCCCCAAAGTACGCTCTGTGAGCCAAACAACGTCGACCATCTACCTCATCAACAATGATGCGTCGCAGGATGCGGAAAATGTCGGGTCTGGCCGAAGTCCGAAATACACAATGGATCGTGTTACTAGTACGCCTAGTGTCATGACCAAGGTTCGCACCAGCAAGCGGGCAGGATCCGAGTCTCCTCTGCGAGCCAAGGATTCTGCCGGGATTCGAAAGACGAGCGGCCGCGTGGGCAGCGCAAGCATGACTGCCTCTGCCATGACGGCCATGACGACGGCGCGGAAAGTCTCGAGCTCGTCATAGGGGACGATTCAGGCACAGCAGCGACTTGAGCGGCGTAGGAGACGCGAGCGACGCGAACGAAGTGAGCATCGGTGAACCTGGTTGTGTCAAGCCGAGCCCATGCTTTGCGATTCGACGCGCGCGCCCCAATGTCTGTTTTTCTATTTTTACTCTGCATTATTGACGATCATGATGACTCACTTGATGTCTCTGTTTGACGAGCGATTCGTGTCATGTTACCGCATAGCACAAACTGCATATAGTTTTGATACATGTCTTGTAGTCCCTTTTTGCGTTGCCAGTGGACATTCTGCTGGCTAGATATTCTGCTGGACATTTTTAGTGGCTGGACATTCTTACTGGCTGGTAGAGCCAAGGGCAGGAGGAGAAGAGCTTCTGAACGACGTCGAGAATGAAGCATCTTGTTAGACGGCTGTAAAGGAGAACTGACACAAGGAGGTGTCAATCAACGGATGATGCGTTTCAATGGTTGCTTTTGTGTGGTCTTCTTTTTTTGGTAGCATCCTTTTTGGTCATGGTATTTCGACCGGCGCAACGGGGTGGCAGGGCTGAATGCATGTTTTATGTAAATTGTTCTTCTTTTTCTTCATGACTTTTTGGTAATGGTACTTTCAGTAAGGGTTATCTCAATACGCTGGTCCTTTGTGCATTATTTCGTGATGGTATTCAGGTGGGGAGGAAGTGTACCTGTACTACCTGCCTAAGGTACCTATGCTGGGCCCCAGGGATCAGGTCGGCTTAATGGACTAATGTTGAGGCTCCGGAGGGTATGTATGTATCTGCGTGTTGACGTATGTTTCTGTTGATCATGTTGCGTGCATTAGGGTGAACTTTGAAGTCGAGGGGTTAACATGTACCTTTTGTGATGGAGATGCGGCGGGCCACGGTACCTGCATAACGTATCAACGAACACCCTCTGCATGTTTTGTTCTTCTAGTCTGAGTGGCCATAGTCAGGTAATGTGACTATATGTGAGATGTGAAATGTATGTAGCGTGTGTTGTGTATATGTAGGCCGGTTGATTCCCAAGAACTACACAGGTTCACATATTCTAAATTCATGATAATAAACTCGGAGGCAACAATCAGAACGAAATGTTGTGGTTACATTGGGTTGGTCAACGCACACTCGAAAACATACGTATGTATGTATGTAGACGAACCCCCCCTGTTCTCTCTCTCTCTCTCTCCCTCTCTACGTAGGGAGGGAGGGATATCGTCATAGGTATTGGCATTTGGCAACTTTGCGCATTGCACGTAGTGTGGTAAGTCCCCCGCAAGAAGAGTTTTCACTTCATAGCACTATGGCAGGTATCTTGTTAGGAAGCGTCTTCCATACGAATTGCCTTCCCATGTGGCATGGACCACGTTTCATGTGCGTAAACCGTTCCAATTCATTGATAGATAGTATTTCACAACAGCCATACTCGTAGTGAACAATTCCTTCATAACATTGTAGTCCCGCTTACTCATCCCATTTGACCCGTTTTCCAACAACACCATTATTCCTATGTTGAAATCAAATCAAGCGCCACCGTGTGTGTATGTGTGCAAGTGCATTTTCTCTCCACTGGAGCGGATATTCCCAATTACAGTCGCCGTTGCTGGCTGTTGCCGGGAGCTGCGTCCGGTATCGAGTCCGTCTTGGCAGCCTCCTGGTGACAAACCTCCTGGGTTCGGCTTCTAGTGTCGTCGCCGCCGCCCTCGTATCAAAGTCTTTCTTTCCTCGTTCCCAAAAAAAAAGTGTACAAGTTCTGTCCAATCTAATATACTTTCTTCTTCTCGTCGATGCTGAACTGGCCAGGGCCGCTGTTGACCAGGAGGAGAAGACCGCCGACAATGGACAGGATCTGGAAAAAGTCATACTTGGCGAAGTCCTTGTGGGGGTGGTGCTCGTGAAGCTAGCATAGAGGGGTTTTCATTAGCGTCAAATCATTTCTCATTGACCAATTCCCTGTTGACCATTCACAATGGTAGACTTACAGTCCAAAAGTTATTGACAAATAGGTTGAAAATGCTGAGAATCACGACCAACAAGGTAGCGCTAAACTTGGCCTTGAAGCCCACCACGACCATGATGCAGGCGCCAGCTCCCAAGAGCGAAACCAGAATTCGCCACACGGACCACTGGCCGGTAAAGACGAAGCCAATGAAGAGGAAGATGAGCAAGACACGGCCAGCCAACTGAAAGTACATCTTGCGGTCCTTCTCGTCCAGCTGGGGAAGTCCAGCAAAGGCCTTGGTCTTGCGCACCCACGAGTCGGACAGGACCATGAGCAGACCGCCAATGACGGACAGGTTTCGGAAGAAGAAGTTGAGGTCGAAGATCAGGCCATAGCCGAGAGCCTGGGTGACCACTACGCCCATGAGACCGGCGACAGCGTAGTCAGAGTGCTTGCGGGCGATGACGAGGGTGGAACAGGACACCATGGCGGCGACGTTGACGATCAGAAACATGTGAGTGAGTCCACTGGGGACTACAACCAAGTTGAAAAGAAAAAAAAAAGAAGTTAGTGATGAACTGCAAAGCTGGTGGCTACCAGGCCCAGGAGCCTGCCCTTGCCGGTATACCGCGGACAGAACTAGAACGCAGGAGAACGAAGGAGGAGGTTTGCTTACTGCTTCGGTAATCGTGGAGATAGAGGAGCTGGTCACGCCATTGCATGATAATTCGCAGGGCATCTTCGATAAAGGTGACGACGATCAAGAATCGGCCAATGGCAGGTAGGTAGCTAAAGAAGACACCGAGGAACACGAGTTGGCAAAGATTGCTTTGTGGATATGTTGTATGTACCGGGAAAGCTAGGAAGTCACTCACGGCTTGAGGGGTTCACTGAGGCTGTCCAGAACATCTTCGACCTTGCTGGTATAAGGACGAATCTGATCGAGGATGCCACCATTTTGAGACTCGTCCACGCTGGAGGGCCCGCCGTAGGCAGGCGCGCCGCCGCCGAGGCCATATCCAGAAGGGCCGCGCTGCATTGTCGTGGAACGATGGGCCGTCGGGGCTTTGCCAAAGAGCTAAGCTGGGCGGTGGGAGGAGAGATGATCGATGACCGAGGTGTTTTGCGTGCGCGCGGGGGGAGGGAAGAGGGGGGGGGGGTGCGCGATGGAGGGACAATCGGTCTTTTGATGCTCGTGTTGCGCAAAGCGACGTGGCGAGAGGATTGACGAGACGGATCGGGATATTTTTTAATTTTCGTAGGTTTCGAAGTCAGCCAGGCCGGCCGGGGACGCGGGACACAGACTGAAGAGTGAGTGAGTGAGTGAGGGTGAAGGACACGGTGGTTGAAATGCAGATGCGGGTGCGACGGGTGGGAAGGGGAGAGTCGGTCCGGGCGAAGAGGCCGCGGGCAGAACCTGGAGCGGGAAGCTGGAGCTGGAGCTGGAGCTAGGACCACCCAGATTGCCGTACAAATTAGCTTCGGCACCACTCAAGACTCAAGAGAGTCAGAGACGCGCGCAGGTACATGCAGACGTTGTTACGATTATGGACAGATCAGATACAAATCATACAATTGATCATCACAGCGACAAGGTCCAGCAATACAAATGCCTACATAGGCAGAGTATCGACAATGATAAATAGACAAATAACGGTAATGGCACGGCCGACCCCAAAATCGAGAGCAGCCAAAGCATTGCCAAGTACATATAACATTCTAAGCTCAAAGCTAGATCTGGCCTTCTCGACCTCTGGTGACGACGACAAGTTACAACTTGGGTCGCGGCGCTGATGTGGGCAATCAGCCACTCACGAGTCACGACTCACGAGTCACACAATTTACAAAGATTCAACCCCACTTGCTGCATACGGACGATTCACGAATACAACCTAGGCGTCTGCTCCAGGTGCCTCGGCCGCTGGAATTAGACGCTGTAGACGCTGCACCAACCACCTGGACTGGCGCCACGGTGTCCTTTGCCAATTCGCCTCCGCGCTCACGGCCCCACTATTGGCCCGTCTCGTCGCGCCTCTGCTCCACGGTCCACCGCTGCCAGCCTGCCACTCACCAATATGCCATCACCTTCCACGAGCTCACCATTCAACATTGACGATGATCGCCTTCCCGTCGCCATTATCGCCGTCAGTCGTCGACCGTCTCAGGCACGATAAGCAAGTCGCCCTGTCTGTCATAGTCCACTCGACCCTCGTCGATAGCGGCTCGCAACTCGGCCCGGAGCGTCGCCCATTCCCAGCCCTCGCGCATCCACATCCATCGTAGGTACGCGCGAAGCTCCTTGTCTCGCGGCATCACCCTCATCCACTCAGGCTGGAAACTCGTGTCTGCTTCTCGTCCTCTGCCCTTCTAGTCTTGGGCTCGTCCGAGAAGAGCGTCCCGGCAGAATATCCTCCAACCTGTCTAGTGTGTATCGGCCTTGTGTCATGTGCCCAATCTCCCAGCTATTCCTGGAAGCCTTGCCAGCAGAGGTGTCTGGCATCAGCGACGCGTCCGGATTTACACAAGACGCGTCTCCAGACTCAGGAGGATCATCGCGTGCATCGTAGTTCCTGACTCTGTGCAAGATTCCCGCCGTGGGGGGTGCCTCGAGGAATCGGCTGGCATACTTTTGAATCTGCTTGAGCCGATTGGTGGCTAGACCAAGGTGCCGGATCATGCTGAGCAGCTCCTGCGCATTCCGGGGATCTGCTAACTCTGTCGGGGACGGGAAGCGCTGCTTGACTTTGTAGAACACAGGGATGGACACTTGGCCGTTTGTTTTAATGAGAAACGTTACGGCCACCAGCAGCCAAAATGGGTCGTGGGCCATCTTCTCCTGTATGAGCCCGAAGTGTAAGCTGGAGAGCGGCGGGAACGGCACGCTCGGCACAGTTCCGGCTGGCTTTCGCTGCGGATGACCGGCACAAAATACCGTGACGACGATGATCGCTGCAGACGTGCGTTGGAGGGCTTGAGGAGTGACGATGAGGTGCATGCGCATTGCGGGCTCGCTGCACCGGCCATCCAAGACCGATAGGGCCACGTTGTCTTTGTGTTCTTCACGAGCCCCATTCTGCTCCTCACTCCAATAATGTGATGTTGTGTTTGCGAGTACGGATCTGCGTCTGCGATGCCTTTTTTAAGTGAGGGGATCCCTGACCGACCGCTGCCAACAGAAAGCTATCTCCAGGTATAGGGAGATGTATCGGCCAGATCTTTGGCACGTGCGATGAGACGGTCAGTTTCCGCCTACGGAGCCGACTGGATATCGGACTTGTCGTCTCTTTCTGCCAATAACTGCCATACGAATGTGAGGATGTCGCTGCCCTCGTGTCTGTTGCCGTTGGGGTCTCGCAACCTGCAGCCGAAGAGATCATGAAACTTGTCTGAGTCGGCAAACATGCTCGCTTCGACCAGTGACTGAACTTCCTCGGCCGGGGTGAGCGAGGATCTGAGGACATCCAAAAGAAAATCCGCTGCGCCATCATGCACGTCAAAGGTCGATAGAATATCCCGCGCCCAAACCTCTGCCATTGCGGTCATGTCGTGAGCGTTTCTTGCCAACGACTTGAGGCTTGTGACGACATGACGTCCATCATTTCGCTCGAGACCTGGATTTCACTGCAAGTTCACTAAAACTGACTAGGCGTGTAGAGCACCGATTAGGGAGTTATACCTGTATGTGAAACGGACGTTCACGGCAACAGTGCGGAGTCAAAAGCAACACAGACGGGACATACACGCAGCATGTGAATACATACCGACAACGGTCATTGGTACCTAATGTATGTACAACATGTAACAATAACATACATGATACGACTATGAATGTCGCTGCATATCTTCAATGTTCATATGCCGGCACTGGAACGTGATCGCAAAAGCGGGACTGCCTAAAACCTTGAATCCTGCCCAAGATAGACTAGATCTCATGCGACGTGCCAAGCAGCCGATGGAGTGAATGGTGCATTGGTGAGGCACAAAGTGTGCCAAGTGAAGTTTGGCATCAAAAACATGCGGAGAAGCATCGAAAATCATACCGAACGTGCAACACTCGTACTCCGTACTCCGTACACGTTTCCGAATGCTCACTCGAGCGCAGATTATGGAAGGTCAACGAACTGGATGCGGACGATCAAGCCCGCGTTATCGGAGATACCCGGTGCTGCGCCATTCACGCCAATTCACGCCGCGCAAGCCCGTTCTCGTTTGGTCTTGTGATGTAAGAATGACTTTGCTCCAAAGGTAGTCGTGCCCCGCATTTGTCTATCTCTGACGAATCAGGCCGCTGGCGCGACTGCCGGCGCCGTGCGATGCAGGTGTTGGAAAACGGAACCGTGAACGGCCTTGTGGCCGCCCCTTGAACTTGTCTCAATCTGTTCCCGTCCATCGCTCCCATCACGTGACGGACTGTGGGTTTGTGCTCCCAGCCTGTCGTCCGTCTTCGTGCCTCCGCTTCCGATCTGCCTTCGCATTTCCATTCCTCTCCACCCCCAAAACCTCGATCCTTGACGGTCCCTAGTCTCCGACCTTTTCGAGTCCTTCAATTGCCATCAACTTTTCCGTCCAAAGGATGAGTAGTCGCGGCGGGAAACTCGCCGCAGAAGTCAACAGGTGAGTTGAGGTTGCTCTCGGGCGTCCAGGGTCGTAGTTGTCGAGCGAATGAGTGTTTCCCCGGGCATCGTGATGCCCCATTCGACCATGGGTTACCAGGATGCCCCAAACTCGACCCTCAACGCCATCAAGCCTTGTATAGTGAACAGTGTGCTAATAATCATAACAGAGCTCTGTTCGTCAAGAACCTGAGGTAGATCATCCCGAACGCCCACAGACGCTAAACGCCGAAGCGAAATCCTCGGACCTCCGAGACTGACATCCGACGTGTAGCTACAGCGTAACTCCAGAGGAGCTTTTCGATCTCTTTGGAAAATTTGGCCCCATTCGGTACGCACCCTCTGTCACGATATGCACAAAAGGAAATGATGGAAGAAGAAGACGACGACGACATCTACGAGCGAGAATGCTAATTATGTACACTATACAGCCAAGTTCGCCAGGGCATTTCAAACGCTACCAAGGGGACGGCCTTTGTGGTCTATGAGGACGTTATGGATGCGAAGCAAGCCTGCGATAAACTCAACGGCTTCAATTTCCAAAGTCGCTATCTAGTTGGTACGTTCGATTGTACTGACACATCCATCACATGCACTCATTCATTCATCCATCTTTCGATCCTGTCCTCGATTCTCACGGCCACCACGACCACCCCGTCACCCAATTCTGTGCCATCACCTGCAATACCAACATGAACTAACGTGACGATAGTTCTATATCACCAGCCAGAGAAGATGATCAAGTCAAAAGAGGACTTGGAGGCTCGTCGTGAATCGTTAGCGCAGCTCAAGAAGCAGCACGGCATAGATTGACAATCCGACCGGCCTGTAGACAGCCCGAAAGACAAGATACTTACCAAGTCTCCGGGCCGGTCCCTGTCACCCCTCAAGTCGGCTTCGCTGGATGCCAAGACCATCCTACGAACAGGCAAGCCAGCTGCCCGCACCGTGCCAAAGGGGCATGCCGGCGTGCGAGCAGTCCGCTTTGTCGAAGGGGCATCAGCAGTTGTACGATCATGCGCTTGATGCGCCGCTCGCGCGCCTATCACTGTGACGACCATGATGACTCTTATCCTAGTCAACAATCAACGACCCGTCACTAGCTTCGAGGCTTCTTTTGAGACTGATTCTGGTTTATTGTTTATCTTTAGGGGGGCCGCGATGGATGCTCTCCGCTCTTTGCACAATCATCACTCTTTGCACGATGTATTTTACTTTTACTCCTGTTCGTCTACGAGCTGCACCTGAAACGGTATAAGAAAACACAAATTGGGAATATATGGCGAGCAGGAATATGAAGGATTCATGAGCCATCGGTGGCCATGACCAGGGACTTGACTCACAGAATGAGCATTCTTAGATGGAGGTCAAATTGTTCAAACTCCTGAAGCAATCGCGGCTGCGTATGCTTCTGATGACGCTTCCTCCTGTGTAGATCGTGTTTCTTGCTCTGGAATTCCCGCTTTTGTCCTATGAATTATGATGATCTCTACATAGGTTTATTATTGTCAATGGTCATTGTCGCGCAATACAGTCATGAAAGTACTCGTAAAGAATACGTGGTGAAGGGCGTCTCTGATGTGCAACTTGACTATAATCGTATACAATCCATGCAACGTTCCTTTGACATGCCTACCCGAGCGAATGGATACTCATCTATGTGTGCATGTAGCTAGTCACCCCCACGCTTACAAGTTGCAGTAGTATCCGGACTGCCATTGCCGTCAGCATCTTATTCTTGGGCCCCTGGGGCTTCCTGTGTTGGGTACTAGTGCCGGCCCCCGGGAGCATAGCCTGAAACATACACTACCTACACATGGTTTATGCAAATACTTATGTATAATGAGTTATACTTGTAATGTAATGTAATGTACATGCGCAGAACGCGCTAATTAGCAAGTGATAAGTCCACGGATGATAGACAAAGAGTTTGGGTATAGGTAGTTATGTACATGTATGATGTGCCCCTCTGCCAAGCCAAACAAGCCAGTCTGCCAGTCTGCCTGTGAGCCACTATAAGCTCTCGTGCCTTGCATCGATACATGTTCTATATGTCCCCGAGTTGAACATCACGGCAGCTAACGTAGGAAACAAAGACTCTCAGTTGTGATTTTTGTGTTCCTGAATTGAGTGCCTTGGCGTGGCTGCGTTTGCCCACAAAGCACATACAAGGAGGAAAGCCTCTCCTTCAACCGACCCGCGAGTAGTAACAAATGAATGGGTTCTCGCTGATGGCCCGCGCCGATGACTTGAATGATGAGTCCCGAGTCCCGACTCCCGGTGAGGCGGAGACTGATGTGTTCCGCGGATTTTGATGTCCTGCCATTGGATTTGCTGCCTATACATTTTGGTGGAAGTCTATCGCTCAATGGCATGGTGTTCCGGGAGGTGAAGGAGAGGAAAGGAAGGAGGAAGGGGGATGCTCGGAAGTGGACGTGCAGAATGTGCGCATGGTCCATTCGAGGTACCCCTTTGAGCCCAGGTATCGATCTGTCTTCCTCTAGGGGAGGAGGCATGTATCGAGAATGTGGTGGCCTGGACTGCGGGTTTGGCAAGGCTCTTAAAGGACTGTGGAGGGCTGTCTCTCGAGCTTCTCGCGGCAGCGGATCCGAATAACGGGTACAATTTGCATAGTTCATTCTGGAGCTCTGGGCTCCATCCACCGCATCTCTTGAGCGGACACAAGTAGTGATGTTTGCAAGCCTTGGTTGTTCGTTCGGGAAAGTTTTAAGTAAGTCGATATGTATGTCGTTCCACTTCAAGTAAGTTTGCCCTGTATTTCGCAAGGAGGATGGCCTCTTCATCTCCAGACCAAGGTGAATTATACGTGCTTTGCTGCTGATCCTGCTGCTGGCTTTGCACCTGTGCTTCATCGTTCTTGGCTAACTTGGCTTCAAGCTGCAGAAGGTAGACGGGGTCGGGGGCCTGGGAGAGGAATTCTTTGCCCACTCTTTTCGCCATTTCTGACCGTCCAATGCACCAATGATTGAGTTCGGCGACTGTCCAAGATGTGTTGGTGGAAATTTGTACTGCAACTTTCGTCCACATCTCCTCTTTGTGACTAACAGGCGTATGAGTATTGAGTGTACTGTTGGTGGAGCAAGCTTCGAAGTAACTTGCAAGCGTCTGGAACGTTCGATTGGATATTATCTTTCTTTTTCTCGTCAAATAGTGAATTACCTGTCATACAGTCTGGCTAATTCATTCTTTTTCTCACTGACCCGCGCATCGGCCATAATCTTATAATAGTGGGAATTGCAAGAAGATTCAGTCCTCCCAAGCCTACCGGCAATCTCCTCCCATGAGCTACTGGAACTTGAAGATTTTAATTGAATCAGGAGTGCATCTTCGTCCACTGTCCAAGTTTTTCGAGGCTCGAACTGACGACTGACACTACTCTCTTGGGACTCCATAGTTATTGCGAGGCCGGTTAGTTTAGCAGGCTAAGCGGCCTTCTCGTCCGAGTTTGCGGTCTTCGTCTGCAGGTGCTGGCATGACCGTATGAAGCGATCCTGTTCAACTAGGAAGCGGATAGGATTCCTCTAAACGGGTGAAATGAGGTTCTCGAAGCACTGCCCAATTCCAAGGTTCAATATTCATGTATCTCGTATCATCAGATCTCGGAATCAAAGCTGAGATCCTCTTCGCTCATCCACAGGAAGCGACCGATGATGCTAATCGCATCTATTCGTTCGATTCGTGCCAAAAACAAGAAGAGAAAAAACCGAGATGAAGAAGAAATTTTTTAAAGGAAAACCCATGCCGAGGGCGGATAAATGCGATGATGACGGTGGTGAGGATGATACAGTCTGGAGAGGTCTCGCTTGCCAACACTAGAGATGGCAAGAGATGGCCTAATAAAATGACCCGTTGTCGAGAAACGCAGCGTCGTATAAGAAAATGAAAGCAGGTGACTTGGAAAGCGAGTGCTGAGCTTCACATGGGGTGGAAGGACAGACACCAAAAAGACGGAAAGAAAGAGTAGGAGGGGAGAAGAATGTCAGAAGATTCTCCCACCACTTTGGATCTGAAATGCCTCGAGGGCATCACAGACCTCTTTCAGACTTGGCCTCTCGTAGTAGTTTTCATTCCAAGTACCTGCTTTCATGCCCGCAGCTCGTTTGCGGAGCCAACTGACGGCCGCATCAATCTCCTTCGCCCACCAACCATTCGCCGCACTTCGCACCTGCTCTGCGGTTGATGTCTCCGTCCGTTCCAGCTCGCGTATCACAAGCTTCTTTTGCTTTCGGACGATGTACCTGCTCAGCCCGGGCTGCCGTCCCCGGGTACATGCATCAATTAGGTGCCTCATTGGCTCCGGAGTGATGGTGTAGTTTGGGAACTCAACCCGCGGCTCCCACGGATACGACAACCATACCGCAGCTCGCTGAGGTGCACTGCAGGCTTCGAAAATGCACCAGAGCACTCTGCCAAGCATGTACACCTCACAAGCTTCCTGTTCGGTCCGCGTCAAGCAGGACCAAGGCACGTTGAAGCCCTGTGAGGGCCACGTGTATTCTTCGCCATGTCCCATAGTTTCCCATCCGGGAAGTAGCTCTGAAAGCATGGCGGCATACTTGCTTTGTACGCAAGCGTCGATCTCTTCGTCAATTGCCAAGAGTCGAATGTACTCTATGGCGTTGACCTCAGGGGCTGCAAACTCGCACCACACGCCGCGCTGCTCAAAGTCTACCATGATGGCGTCGCGAGATGCCGACAAGACTACATTGTCAAGTCTCAGATCTGGGTAGAATGAGTGTGCGACATGGTGGAGATGCAACAAGGCTGAGGAGAGCTGAAGGGACCATCTCGTCTTGTCAGCCAGGGACACTTGTCCGTGTAACTGCAAGAAGGGGATCAGGTCGCGAAGACTTCCGTGTATGTGATATTTCAGTGTGAAACCTATCACGGCTGTCTTGCTGCCGAAGCCGCATTTCTTGGTGACGAGATGGACTGGTCCAGCCATGATGTTGGGGTGGGGGGGCATCAGGAGCAGTTGTCGGAGCTCATGGTAGAGGTACTTGGTATAGCTGGTCAAGCCCTTGAAAATCCATTTCTGCCCTTCAATCTCAACAAGACAGACACTGTCATGTAGCTGGGACAGGTACACCACCTCACTGATGTCGATAGCCCGCGGCAGAGCAACGCTCTCACCCCAAAATGTCCGCAACGATGCCACAGATAAGAGTTGCCGCTCCAAATGGTGTGTAGGGGCGACACATATGGATGTGGCGGCAATGTCCTTGGGCAAAGTTTGAAAGACGATCCGGGATCCGAACGGTAAATTGCGGTAAATCTGCATGGGGTCCTCGTGGCCCGAGCTCCAATGCTGCAGAATCCTCAAGATGTGGTTCGTGATCCCGAGACAAGAGATCCTAGATCTGTCCCTTGTGTAAAATGCCACGTCGAGATCGAGTGCTTCCCGTATATCGGCTGACATTGTGGCCGGCTCGGGAATAAACACATCGACTCGTAACAGGGGCATCTTCACCAGGAACTGTGGCACAGCATAAAACTGTGTTCCAAAGGCTGTGCAGCCATCAATACGCCAGAGAGCATCTTTCGGTGGCGCAAGAGAGTCGATCCGGTTCTTGGGGTTCAGGCTTGACGATTCCCAGTCTGATGTCGCATGTGTTTGATGCGTTGGTTCAGCTGCTTGGGAGTCGGCATGAGGCTGACGGACCGAGAACGCCGCGGTCGGGTGTATGACCTCGCGGATGGATTGTTGACTCAGATCCATTATCGTTTCAGCCCCCAAGAGGGCTCTCGATAATCTGCGCAGAAAATGCTCAAAGTCGGCGTTGGGCGTATGAAGCCAGAGGTAGTGTCCCGTGTTATGCGAACAAGGAGACAAGGAAAGAAGAGGGATGGGAAGAAGGATAAAGAGGTAGACAACAGATATCTGAGCAGTGAGGGGGTCCAACTGCTAGTATGTGCTGTTGTGTTGATGGGTCTATTTCCGGATTCGACTATGGTATTGAATCCAACGTGGACGTTGACCCGGATGGTTGGCGAGGGTTCTCGATTCCTTCGCATGTAAATAATAGGCAAGTTGAAAAGACCACAAATGATCTGACGACTCTATTACAAGACTCCTCATGTGTCTTTATTGAAAAACAAAAGATTGACCAAGATGAAGGAGATTCTATTTACTTGACCATATCGCACGAAGACGGCACCGCGAAAACGACATATTGTCAGGCAAAGTAGCGGTAAAGAACCTTTTCAGGACCGTGATTCGATAAACCTCGTTGTTCTCAGTATTGAAACATCCATTGGAGCACAACTGTGACATTTGCAGCGCTTCAAACGACGTGACAACGTTCAAAATCTGACAGAAGTCAAGAAAGGTATGTTCGCTGCTTCCTAGAGGCGTACAAGTCGGAGCTGACTGCGAGGTTCCATGCAGCCATGAGCGGAAAAGATGCAATGGACATCCGCGCTGCAGTCGCGATGTCCATTCTCGCCTTCTTCAACTGCGATCTGATGGAATAGGGTTGCAATGTATCGGCAATCCCGCGTCCCAACCTTGTTGTTGGCTGCCGCTGTCTTCCCCCAGCAAAGGTACTTGTGAGACCATCCTGATCTGGACGTCCACATCAAGGACCAGTATGTGCCGAAGCATATTAGCCGGAAATGGCACTCTGTCTTGGCTGCAGCTCGTTCCATGCCAAGGATACCAAGGGAATGGGATCGAAAATAGACACTGTGGGACAGACGTGAATGCCTATGGAGAACTTTCGAGATCATGGTTCGTCTCTGTTGCTGGTCCTAGTAATTGCCCCTGAGCCGTGCCATTAAGAACTGACTTGACTGCTAGGACCACGCAGCCCGACCCAGGGGCTCTCTGATCTCAACTCATACAGTTCCCTGTCGACGATTTTATAGCTATGCTCATCGGTGTCCACTTCAGCTGTAAACTCGTCGACAGGAAACTGTATGTCTTGATCGTGAGTGCAGATGCTGCTGAACAATCGGAAGCCACCGCAAGTACCGAACAATCCTGTCACATACAGGCCAATAGGCCGATGATCTGATTTATCATTTTGAAGGGGGTAATGTGACGAAGCATCGCACTGCCTTTCTGGTGAACGAATCGAGGTATGGACGTCAAATTGGCTGTGGCACAATAGGCAAGTACATGACATTTCGCCAACATGCTCATGTGAAGTCATTGCCTTTTTCGGTTCTTGTGCTTGGTTCAGCCTTCTAATGGCCTCGGTGCATGATCTGATCAAATATCGGTGTATATGCTGAACGACGACTATTTCAGTGATTGTTCCATTAGCTCATGCAACTGCATGCTTGTTTACGAACCACTCGAGCTGTGGGCCTTGAGAGATGAGTGAGTATTACCAACATGCAGAGGCTGTGCAGAATATGAAGGGTTGGGCGAATGAGAATCAAGAAATGTTTGCTTCACCTGTTCCACAGACTTCCAGAACATCGGAGAAAAACTGGACCAAAGCCAAAATGAGAAGGCCCAAACTTGGGAGGTAGATTTGTCTGGAAAGTAAGTAGCGGGTGCTGAGCATATATGCTTTCCAGAGAAGCCACGTTCCTGCTCATTTAGAGCAGATCCCGTTGGCCCTTTGATAAGAGACTCACGAATGACACATGTTCTAAAGAGCTTCGACCATGCAATTCTTCTTCCTTTTCTTGATAAAGATCAGTGGCAGCGTAAGCCTCTTTCCCCTTACGAAAGAAGGTTAACCCCATGCCAAGTTTCCAGAGAGGCCGCATGGGCACGGGAAAGGCAAAGCTGAACACAGTGGGAAGTTGGGAGGAAATGACGAGAAGCAAAGCCCAATCAAAAGAAAGAGCGCTTGATGATATCCCACCTCTTTATCCGCCACAGGACCAATTATCTGCGAGGCAGACGCCAAGGAATGGTTGCACAGCTGGAGCTTATGCCGTACCTCATGACCTACAAGTATCTTCCGAACACGATTCAAGTATCCTCACCCTCAGAGATACTTCCGCATATAAGCGCATCATCTCAAAAGGGTAGGACGTTCGTCTGTGATGAAGGCCGGATTGATCGATGAGGCATATGCCGCTGCTGCTTGGTGGAACTGGCTGGAAAGGGGGCCTCGTTGTCGCAAGAACAGAGTAGCAGCCTCACCAATACTGGGCTATAAAGCACAACGTGTTGAATAGGCAGGCCGTTGTTCATCTTGAGGAGGATGCCTTGGCTGATGCCTGTCTCACCGTTCCCTTGTTAGGACTCAGGAGCCAGCTGACGGATAACCCCCATAGTAGATGAACGCATAATCGAAGAAGTAAAAGCTTGGCTCTGAGAACTATGTCATAGCTTCCGGGTAAATGAGATGAACGATGAGCGTCCCAGGACACACACAAATTGGGGAATTTGCCATTTGGGATCGTCGAAACGCCAAAGCTGCATGTCTTCTCAACGTCGCGGAGCTGATGACGCAACGATCGTGTCTATAGCAACAGACGCGCGCTGTATTCTACTAGTCTGATTACGGAATCAGACTGTCGTAGATATCGCTGTCGCTCATGGTCGCCCACTGTCGCGCATTCTGCCAATTTGACGCATAGCCTATACAGTGATACACAGAGACGCCAGTGAGACCAGCGGCTGTTATGACACAAAAGTGGCCACATATATCGGCCGGCTATACTGTAGCACAGGTGCCCGTCAGCGTTGGCAGAATCGGTTGTGAGGCCGCGTCAAGAGTCAGAACGAGAGGGCGGCTGCCACTGGTAGTAAGCGGCGGCCATCGCGGAGACGGAGAGCTTCCACACATCCATTGCAGCTCATTAGCCCGAATCGCTCTTCAGGTATTTGCGCGGTCTGAACGGGTTGATGGGCTGATGTCGGGAGCACCGCCAATGTCGTGTACCGAGCGGATGGAGACAAAACGGGTGGAAGCTCTTCATGGATGATGAATGTGGTGATGTGCGGTTAGTGCGGCACTGGCAGCTGCGGCCTGCCCGGACCTTGCGGCTTGTGATTGCAACTGATTAAGGTTAGTCCGATTGCGATGGATCCACCGCGACGTCTCGATCGAAGCTCTAGCCAGGTACCTAGGTACCTAGGTACCTATTGTCCCTTTTGACCTCGTCTCAAAAGCTAAAACACACTGACTTTGGGAATCTCGTCAAAAGTCGTCTGTGCTTTCGCGTCCCCTTCAGGCTGGCTGCAGACGGATCATTTGGCAAATTCGCGTCTGCCATCAGTCAAACCCCAAGCCAGCCTCTCCGAAATGTCCCTGATCAACTGACGGGCCAGCCGCCAGCGTACCATGGGCCATGGCTAAGCGAATCGAGACGAGCGTGCCGCAAGTAGGCTTGTCGGAATCGCCATCCAATTTCCTTTCCTTTGATGCTTCAGCCTGCTAGGAGGAACTCTTGAGATTGGTCCTACGCGAGTTCGGGTCGTGATAGGGTGAAGGCACGATACGGCGATGCTGATGAGCGCAGTTACACAGTCTCTCTGCTCCGTGTCAGGCGTTCCCGTCGGATCATGGTGATGATTGCTGACTCTCCAAGTCTCTCGCAGCGGGCCGTTGGAGTTCATATCACTCTGACATTGGCTCATCTCTTCACCGGTCCCACTCATTACACGGCGGCAAAGGATCTTGTCTCGCATCTTCAGTCACAGGCCAAGAACTCGAAGAGCTTGATCAACCCAACCTGGACGGACAGTACATACAGGCAGTAGAGACAAGCTTGGGATTCCAGAGTTGGACTACCGGCGCCACTGCCTGATTTGGCCTGTTGAGGATGCTGTGTGGCTGCCACTGTTACACGAACGCATTTTTTGCAATATCATACCTCCTCCACATACTTACATACAGAGGAGGCTTCAGCTCTGGATAGGAGGAGATGGTTGATATAAGCTGTCTGCAAGCGGTCCTTGAGGATCTGGAAACTGGCCATGAATTGCGAATGCTCATGTGGCAATAGACGCATGCTCGAGCAGCGGCACGGGTCGCCTATCAGTATAGGTTCCTACTGTACTTGAGCGGAAGACGCACAAACAGATCTTGTGTCTCTGAACCGGAACCCGCAGATCCGTGGAGTAATATGCCTGCACGTATCGCTGGGCTGCTATCACTTCTTCTCACGCAGTTCGGACATGCACTTAGTTAAGCATTACATGGCTTTGTGGTGCGACTGTGATGATAGAAGAACTCACTGTACACAGACACACCGCTTTATTCATCTCAAACAAACTTGGCGCCGGTATTCTTCTTTTGCGTGGTGGCCTGGAAAGAAGGTTTGCTCCATGGCCTGCTCAAGCTCAAGTCGATACTTGTGCAACACAGCGTCAGCCGTTTGATTACACGCCCAGCCTTTCTTCATATTTCTTAGTCAAAAAGCACACGCCTTACCAGCTGAAGGTTCATCCACCCCTGACCTCATGGCTTGGAGCGCTACCCCTCAATTTGGTCAAATACAATCCGTGCCATGACCTCGCCTTTCTCACCGAGTCTTCACTTTTTCTTTCAAGTTCCAAGACCTCAACTTACCGTCACCACAATTTCCGCCGCACGAGCTCTCTCGCCGCCACTTACATTAAAACGAGTCCATAATCCATGCACATCGGCAGCACGCCTCACGCATTGATCCGCACTATCCGCAATCCCTAGCTTCGGTGACGAACGGGAAGACGGCCAGAGAACCGCCGGACCACCAAATCGACACCGGAGAGACTCAGCTCAACACCCTGAGCATTTTCATCGCTTGCTCACACAGAGCCGCAAAGGCGACACAGACCCGTCTTTATCTGGAGCCGACGTCGACCTCGTCTTCGAAACCCTGGCTTCAACGTTGACTGTTGAACCATATTCGTAATCCCAGTCAACAATTCCACGGTACCATCTTTCACCCAGGGAATTCGATCCGCTTATCTTATTTGCCTTCACCTGGTGGAGAATACGCCTCCCCGACTGAGTGCGTCGCAGTACAAGCCTTGGCCTCGCCGCACCGCCTTGTCATCGCTAGTCTTTTGGACAAACATAATACCTCGCTCTCCACATGCTAGTACTTTGAGTCTAAGCACAGTCTCGCACACCTAGTATTCTTGTCCAACGCGCCCCCAACAACGATCATGGTAAGAAAATCCTTCCCCGTCATGGTTGCGGTTAGTCTCGCGGTGGCCCGGACGGGATATATGAACGGTTCTCCCTCCCGCTCTTTTGTAGTATCCTGCTGCGGTGCGCTACTTCGTTTCAATGAGGCAACAAAAGTGGCTATCCTCACTGCTGTGATTCCTGTTCAAATCGCATTCTTACCTGTCCTCACTCCCATGATCGAGTGGACGGAGAAATTCCTACCGTTGAGTGAACAGCCGAACCTCTTGAGAGACATTCACAGGAACCTTATCTATCAGCCGATAAAGCATTTCACTAACTCAGCGAAGGAGGTTACGCAATCACTCATTCATAAGCGGCGTCGGCCCAATATCGGCGCTCGGCCGTCACTACTTGCACAGCCCGTAATTTTTGGGTCCTCGGGAGAGGGTTTGGAATGGCCCTACTTTGACCACCAACCTCTTAGGATTGATCAAAGTCTTCCACCGTATGGACAGGCATCAAGTTCTGAAGACTGCAATAGCTCCCAATCGGAGAAGACGTCAGTCAAGCGACGACGGCTCAGGACTAATTACAGCGTTATGCCTCAGAATTTGTCTACCACAGAGGCCCCAAACAGCTTGGAGAAGGATGCGCATCTCACCCGGTTCCGGAGGAACAGTGGCCATGGGCAACAACTCATATTGCCTAGGTGGGCTGGGCCTTTATTCCCGCAAACTCAGACACTAACCCAGTTTCCGAGACGAGTGGTTGAGATGATGTGTGGTCCCTGCGATATAGAGAAAGATCAAGCAGATGGTATGAGACGTCCGTTTTTCTTTTACTCATGCTGTCTTTTTTTGAAATTTCTTTTACCTTGCCGTGGCGTCGGCCCATCCCTACTGGCGTCGTCAAATCAGAAAATCGTTCTAACGGCGTCTTTGAAGGCCATTTCTCGTTGCCAAATGGACCTGTTCGGGGTTTTGCGACAAATCAGCCATATTTCTCCCAGGGGCAGTTGATCATGGATGGAACTATTCCCCCTTTTGAGACAAACCAGCCGTACTCTGCCCAGGTGCCTTTGATCATGGAAGGAGCGATTCCCCCTCGCGAGACGAACCAGCCCTTTTCTGCCCGGGTACCGTTGATCATGGATAGAGCGTTTCCCCAGGCGAACCCGCCTTTCCTGGCCCAGGCGCCGTTGATCATGGATGAAGATATACCCCCTCACGAGGTGAACCAGCCGCACTCTGCGCAGGCTGAATTGATCATGGATAGAGCGTTTCACCAGGCGAACCAGCCTTTGATCATGGATGAAGCGATGCCCCCTCGCGAGACGAATCAGCCGAACTCTGAGCAGGCTGAATTGATCATGGATAGATCGTTTCCCCAGGAGAACCAGCCTTTCCTGGCACAGGCGCCATTGATCATGGATGAAGCGATTCCCCAGACCAACCAGCCTTTTCTGGTCCAGGCGCCATTGATCATGGATGCAGCGATTCCCCCTCGCGAGACTAACCAGCCGTACTCTGCCCAGGTGCCTTTGATTATGGATGGAGCGATTCCCCCTCGCGAGACGAACCAGCCCTTTTCTGCCCGGGTACCGTTGATCATGGATAGATCGTTTCCCCAGGAGAACCAGCCTTTCCTGGCACAGGCGCCATTGATCATGGATGGAGCGATTCCCCAGACCAACCAGCCTTTTCTGGTCCAGGCGCCATTGATCATGGATGCAGCGATCCCCCCTCGCGAGACTAACCAGCCGTATTCTGACCAGGGGCAATTGATCATGGATGGAGCGATCCCCTCTCGTGAGATGAACCAGCCTTGTTCTGACCAGGCTGAATTGATCATGGATGAAGCGATGCCCCCTCGCGAGACGAACCAGCTATTTTCTGCCCAGGTGCCATTGATCATGGACAGAGCGATTCCCCAGGCCAACCAGCCTTTTCTGGACCAGGCGCCATTGGTCATGGATGAAGCGATCCCTCCTCGAGAGATGAACCAGCCGTATTCTGACCAGGCTGAATTGATCATGGATGGAGCGATACCCCCTCACGAGGTGAACCAGCAATATTCTGCCCAGGCGCCACTGATGATGGATTATGGAATGATCCAGCCATACTCTTCCGAGCAGCATTCGGTCACAAACCCTTCTTTCCAACAGACGATACCTGATTTGGGCCTTCTGAATACTGGGCCTGCACTTTTTGAGGAGGCGTTGACACAAATAACGCCATCGCTTGCACAGTTTGCGCACACGGGCAGTTTACAGCCGCAGACAAATTTTGTTGAGGATAGTTTCCTATGTGACCAGAACTTGGGATCTTCTCTATTCTTGCCCGATGCACTAATGAACATGGACCCTGGAAGTAATACCTCTGCTTTTCTCGTTCCGGGAGGCTCGTCCCATCTTGCTCAAAGTCACCTGGACTACGATACAGGAATTTTGTTTGAGGGTGCAAATATGATCCCTTCCAGCCGCGGAATAGGAGTCAACAGCATGCCAATGCCTATGTTAGCTGGCCTACCCTCAGCTGGTCCTCAGCAATCTTGGACGAATGCCGTCGCTCATTTCCAGCAGCCCTACCAGCAATTCTACCCGCAATCGAGTTTTGACTTTCTTTTGCCAAGCCAACGAGGTGGAAAACGGGGCCCGTTTCGAGATCCTACTTTGCGAGAGCAGACAGCGCTGACACGAAAGATTGGATCATGCATTCGATGTCGAATGCAAAGAATACGCGTAAGTTGAATCTCCTTAAAATCTGACACCCCTTTTGTGTCCCCATCGCTTCTTTCCAGCCTGACACAAAATGAGAGCTTTGACTAACTGTAATATTTCTCAGTGTGAACGCAATCCCAATGAAACCGGTGGACCATGCCTTACTTGTCTAAAGGTTGTCAATGCCAAAGCGGGTAGATTTCCCTGCCTGAGGTACAAAATTACGGACATCAAATTGTTCAAGTCGGGACAGGTCCCTGGCTTTGAATGGACGCAACGATGGGCCAACAACATTACGGATCCGATTCAAAAATGGGCCTCGACAGAAATAAAAGTGATTCACATTTCGACGACCTATTCGAAGAAGACTATCGAGCTGCAGGTTCGCCAATTTGTTCCTCTGGAGGGCGATAAGCTGGAGCGCACTTGGGTGCACCAGGGAACGAAGAAGTCTGTCACTGTTCCTCCCTATGCATTGATGGATCTGGATGCTGGGAAAAAGGCTTATTTGAAGCATATATACGCCAGCATGGGCGACACGCTTCAACTAGTAGCCGAGCGGTCTCGCGGTCTGGTCAGAATGACATACATACAAGCCTTTCGCGTGTATCGAGATCCTGGGATTCCGGAAGACTGGAAGCAGCTACTTGATTGGACCTTTCGATTGTGGATGTCTGTCCGGCTTTCCACAACGTCGGACTTCATCGTGGGCGAGGAAAAGCTGGGCATGGCAGATGATATTCTGGACGAAACCCATCCCAATCCCGGAAGAATCCCTGTCCCACCGGTTCTCGGGGCTCAATTGGACCTCGTCATGATCCATCAAATCCAAGTGAGACTCCGACATGAAGTGCTGGACAAGTTGCAGAAGATGGTACTCAAGAACAAGCCGGATACCTGGTTTGTGACCTATTTGGTCTTGTTCTTGCTCCTACACAATGCGGCGTTGATCACGGCGCACGATGCTTCATATGCTCGAAAACATGGTATCCTGGTAAGTCTTGAAAGAAGTATGGGAGAGACCCCCGGGAGAAATTGAGAAGGGGCACTGCGCGCTCCAAAAAGCCAATGGAAGGCCCGGACTTCGCGTCGCTTGAAGCCATATGATGATGACCCGTACGCCCTACGTACGTTGCTTTGCTAACCGAATTTTCGCATTCAGAGTCGATTTGCGCGTATCGACAGAGTAGCAGCATACCAACTCGGTAAGAATCTGCGATTGACAAACCCTGAACCCGCGTTCTTTTCTTTCACAAGTCTTGTGTGTGTCGCTAACGATGGGAAATTTGATGTTCAAATACTAACAGGGGCCAACATTCTCCTCGCTCACTTCCATTACTGCAACAAGGGCTGGTACCCCTTTTCGGACAAATGCAAGGAGCAGGATCTGCGAACGCTCGCCGATCTCAGCGACGATAGGGTCAAATTTGTGCAGGAGACGAGGAGGATTGCCAAGGCGAACGGTAAGTGCTGTCCGATCCACACGCGAGGATAAATATATACTTCGGCTCGCTGGGGGATGGTGAGGCATGTTGGAGCGGTGTGCTAATACAAAACGTGGGATACATTACAGCGCCACGATGGGAGCGCCTGCGAGAGAGCGGCGCATCGGAAAACGACTATTATTTCGTGAGCCAGCTGTTTGAAGAAGATTGGCATCCGCGGAGAGTCTAGCTTTAGGGTTGCTTACATCAAGAATCGAGATTCGAGATTGAGAGCTGTACTGCCGTTCTTGTCGTCTTCTGTCTTGCGTTATACGATATGTGTTGTTGTTATTGTCGTCCTCGGATATATGATACGTGTCGTTGGTATTTGATCTGTTGTAACTTGTACGATTCGCGTTTTTACTAATGTTATGATAGTTTCTCTTCATGTTGATCGTTCGGTACTTCTAAGTTCTTATCGTGATTCGTGCTTCTCGTTCTCAGTGCGTGTTTTCCCTCTTTCTTTCGATGTGATCTGATCTGGCCCTCTCGTTGGCAAGAGCATCTCCCATGCTTTTCAGCCAGTTCCGTAGCTCCTTGAATAACTGTGGGCATGCCCTCCCTTCCAAATGAGTCGTTGCAGAAACAATGCAAAGCAGACCATGAGGAGAAAAGCAGAAAGGCACGAAGCCAGTTTTTCCATCTTGTCGCCAGCAATCTTCACGCATCGAGATTGTCCCTTTTTTTTCCAGTGCGAGCCAAGGAGTCTCGGCCCAGCCGCCCAAATAATGCATGATTACCGCAGTAGGCTTCGTCCTGACTCCTGCACACCCCGAGCGCGTATCTCATAGACTATAGTGCCACCTGGCACCCGCAGAGAACGAGGGCGGCAAGTTGAGTAAAAGTCTTGTGCTTGGCTCACGAGGCAAAGAAGGAGCGGTATACATAGCCTCGGACTGACCGAACAATTTTCCCTCGATGCATGAGCAAACCTGATGCATCTGCGGGTGCCACAAATGAGTACCCAGCCCTCTCAACTACATGCAAGGAGCCTAAGCCATGTCCAAATTGACTCCTCTCGAGGCTGAAAGCATAACATGTATGTACCTATGTGATACGATTTGCGAGCTCCATAAAGAGGATGCTAATAGGTAGTGTAAGTACCTAACCCAGTATATGTATGTACACAGGTACCTGGCATGTACTTGGAGTAAGGGCGTGTAGGTGAAGTCCAGGAGGTAATACAGGTACTTGGGCAGGAATACCCTCGACTTGACAGGGGGGGCTTTCGTCCATTAGATTTTGCTCTCTTCTCATGTTTCATTGATTCACTTAATGTTTTCCGCTACATATCCTGTTCGTTCACCCCGTGAGTCGTGACTCGTCACCAAGGGACATTGCCCAATGGGCTATCCCGCCACAACAAGGGTTCCAGAGCCCAATCCCGGGCGCCACGCGGGGGCGCGAAGTGCCGGCCCGAGAGCCGATTTGTGGGTTTGATCGACCCGACACGTGGAGCTCGGTTACGGCCGCCGGGCCGTGGTTAGGTAGGCACATGTACCTTTATGAGAGTGTAAGTACATATGTATGTACCTAATGTACATACATACATACATACATACCACATACATGTGGTTGAAATGTGGTGTAGTGACGTACCGTCCGTCAAAAAGTACCGCGGATCATCCTGTACATGTAGCAATGCAGTAGGAATTGAGAGGTTTCAAGCAGTTCGCCTAGGTATCGTTGGTATTCGTATCACGGACACGAGCATGCATGGCAGTGATGGCACAAACTTCCATGCAGCCAAAAGCTCGTCTCGTTCGGCCGCTTCCTCAATGGCTCCCCGGCCGCACGTGCTTCCATTTGGACTGTCTTCTTTTTTTGTGTTCGTCTTTCGTAGACGCAGCAGAATGGTTCCACACGATGAAGTTCAATAAGGCGGTGTAGTTGCTGACTCGTTCTTTTCCAGGGGTCGACATTTGTGCTACCTACTCCAACATTTCTCCGTGCACACGAGGTCTCAGAGGTCCTACCTTGCATCGGCAATAGCCGTGGCAAAGCACAAGGGGCAAAAGAAGGAAACTTGTTGTTGTTTTGCAGCCTTTTATGTCCTTGAAAGCTCATGCCACGCGACATGAGACGGGCCTATGGTACCATGATCGTTCATTATCGACGCCTCCGTGCTTTGCCTTCCCATTGATTAGAGACACTTCCAAGTGATGAGAGCGGAACGAACTCTCATTGAACTCATTTGAACGCGTAATGACAGATCAAGACGGCTGTCACGATGACTCACGAAAAACCCTCAGACACAACGTGCCAGGCAATGATGTTGTCACCACGACTCAGGACTGTGATACGTGGCTCAAGCTCCGAGAAGCAGCGAAACAAGGAACGAAAGTACCCCAGCAATTCTGACGTTGACATGTAAGACATGAGTTGCCTCGTAGTCTGCCGTGCTTCACCAAGGACGCAGAACGCATAGACCATGGTGCTGTCCGTGGACCGTCCGTCCTCGCCCCTTTGTGTCTGATGTTCTGTATCCTGCGACAGAGAACCAAAGACGTAGGCGCAGGGGACCGTCGATTGGGAGTTTATCGAGCGTGTTCGTAGTCTTCTAAGCCGTGGCATGATGATGGTTTCCACGGATGATAGGAGATGAATAAAGGGAGGAACAAGAGAACAGGTGTCAGGTGAAAGGAGGCAAAGGTACCGGTAGAGTCTAGACCGTAGAACGGAGTTCAGCAAGAGAAGAAGACAGGACGACAAGACTTCAGGGTGTTAGCAGCATAGGAGGACAACAGAAAGCTGTCGCAACTGCAGATACCCCCTCGCACCCAAATGCCCAAACCAAGCTGCGAGCTTCACCGCAAGTTGTCCGCAACACTGCCAGCACCATCAAAGCCATCCCCAATTGTGTCCAACAAAACGTCCGCATCATGCAATTGTAGGTCCCCCTCCCGCCCAGGGCCGCCCTCCCCCCTTGATGCGTGCACCCAGGACTCTCGTAGCACCTCATATCCTTCTTTCGCCAGTAACAAGCCTTCACCCCTTGTTCCTCACGCAACCAACTCATGCTGGGCACCAGCACCTCGTGAAATGGTGGCATCAGACCAGAATCCGTAACATCCTCTTCAAAGCCATGAAGCCATGCGACAGCCAACCAATTCGTGGATCACGCCTCCCCTGGTAGCCATCCGGCAGTCACCCGTTGCCCCCAGCGTACATAAAGAAACCATGTTGCCATCCGCCTCATGCTTCTACCCGGGGAAAAATGACTGCTCACTTATAAGTGCCCGATTCGACTTCGGAGAATGAACGTTGATGCGTCTTGCAGTTTGCGGGCGTGCCTGAGAGGGCAAACACGACGCAAGGATGGAGTGATAGCTTTTTTTGGAATCATGCTGCCGTGTGCCGTGATTCCAATCATTCATACTACCTGCAGGCTGAACATGCTTACTCAATCTCTGCCTGCCCTTGCGAGTTTCAGGACCGCTTGTCGGTTTTTAGTTTTACTATGATGGCTGCGAATGTATTTAAAGTCGCCTCCTTCTGACTTTCCATTGCTTTCTTCTTTACTTCTTCTTCATTCTCCTTCACCTTTTAAGCTTCTGTATCTTGTTGAGATTAAACTCAGGATTTTATAAGTTTTGGCCAGTTGTCGAAACAGTCTTTTTGTAAGTGTGTCCCTTCTCTAGACCAAGTCGTGATACTAGGCATTGTGACTCTTTCAAGCTAACATCCACCAGAAACGTTTGCTCGTATAATCATTAATTCCTAGTCATGGCACCCAGTTTCGGACCTGTTTGTGGACCTCGAGTGGCGGCGTCCCAGGAACAGACGTTTCAGACCGCCTTGAACGAGGTCTCCCGACTTCCCAAGGATTTCCCAAGCTCTTTGGGGTCAGATTTGGCGTGGGACGTCACTCAATTCAAGAGTGAATCCGACTACGTCATCTATCTGACGGAGGAACATTTGCGGGAGATTGATGTAGCTCTCGAGGAGTTCAAGGGTTAGTCAGACCGCCAAAGGTTGTGATAGAGACCGGTGGAAGAGCATCCATATAATATATTGACACAGGATGAGCAGAGCTTGGCCTGGACGGCGACCTGGTTCGCAGGAACAATTTCCAGCTGCCCACGCTGGAAGGAGATCTGAATCATCTCCATCATGAGATCCACAATGGGAAGGGCTTCGGCCTCATTCGTGGACTAAGACCACAAAGATATTCTGTGGAGGACCTGACGACGATATACCTCGGTCTCCAATCTTACATTGCCGATCTTCAAGGACGGCAGGATAAGAAGGGGAACATGCTGGGTGAGTGATACCCAAACTCTCAGAGATCCCGAGGTTTGAGAACGACGAGTTGACTCCATATTTCCAGTCCATATCATAGCAGACAATTCGACAAAGATGAGGGAATTTCATCACCGGCATTCAACATCACCGATTGTAAGAAGCCTACTGCATGCTGCTTTTGCATATTTCACTGACCCCGGTGTCAGACTTTTCACAACGAAGAGGCCGGCGATGTTGTCAGCTGGCTCACGAGAAGCACGGCCGCTGCAGGCGGAAAATGTATAATCGCGTCCTCGTACGCTATATACAACGCTCTCGTCGCTTCCCGCCCTGACCTTGTACGAGTCCTCGCGAGATCTGACTGGCCCTTTGCCCTGTGAGTTCCCACAACTTTATTCGTCCCTGGGCGTGTCGTGCCGGTGGCATTGAAGATCGGAATCCCGTCATTGCTTTCGACGGACGCTGACCTTCTAACAGGCCACGCTTCCATTGCCGCCCAATCATTTTCTTCCATGAGGGAAGACTCATGATGAACTTCGGCAGAGCCGCCTTATTGGGCAGTGCCAGCCACCCGCGTCCGGCCAACCTGCCCCAGCTCACCAGTCTGCAACTCGAGGCGTTAGACGCCATCGAAGCCATAGCAAAGGCGACGCAGCTGGAGATAGAGACCCGGGCCGGGGACATCCATCTCATCAACAACCTGGCGATTCTTCATCGTCGAGAAGGCTTCGTAGATGGCTCCTCGTCGATGGAGAAGCGCCACTTGGTGAGGATGCGGCTGCGGGACACGGAAAAGGGCTGGGACATTCCACCCGAGCTGCTCCAAGAATGGACGCAGGCTTTCTTTCTGCCCAAGTTATCACGGATCTGGCATATTGAGCCCATGCCAGACGGGTACTTTCCTCTTCGATCGCAGTCGAACTGAGGAGCCCGAGCCGTGGCAACAGAAATCTCGAAGGCTGGATGGAGCTGGCTATTCCAACTATCCATCCTAGCATGAGATGCTGGGCAAAGAGAACGTGTCGCAGGGCGTGGGCGGAATGGCAAACTGGCTTTCCCGAAGTGTAAGAATCTGAATATGGTGCATCGGCTTTTGGTGAGCAGCGAACTGGAAACAAACGCCGTTCTGAGTAATAGTATCTGGCTGTTGATAGTGCCTTTGAAGCCGCTGGTGGTTTAGAAAAAAGGAGACAGCTGCGCCTTGGCGATGACACGCTCGTGGCTCTGTATCTTTGTTTAATTTTTAATCTTAATTCTGATTCCTACTCATCTTCCTCTCTCGGCTCTCGTCTTTCGTCTTTGCCCTCGCGGCCTCGCCATTCAAGTCAAAGTCAGCATTTTCTATTATCCTCATTCTCGGCTCTCTCCCTGCCGAGAACTGATGACAAGAAGCTGGCGGCAATAACGGTGTCGAACTACTTTGAAAACTACCATGGGTAGAATCATTTTGCTGGGCAACGCTGCCTTGCGACATGTTTCAACAGTGTGCGACACAATCAATTGAGTCAACGCGCATGAAACTTGTCCAGGCTCGAGCGCTTCATTCGTGATACCGTTCATAAGTCGGAGAGTTCTGACTGACGGCGGCAGCCACAATTACAGCCGAGCCTTTGAACAAGGGATGGACAGAGACCAGACAGGTTTGTGCTACATGGACACAACTCATGTAGATGGATATTGGCGACTGATGTTCGGTTTCCGTGTCAGACATACGTTGAATAGGAGCCAGCCATATCGAATCGTGACTTGGAATGGCATTAGCCTAGTGCTGGGAGCTCCAATGACAGTGCGATACTCTTCACCGCTACTACCAGATCTCCGTGCATAATTTTGCCACACAAGCGAACGATGCACGTGGTCCATGTTCAATCAAGATATGTGCATAGCTTCCGATCTTATGCCCCAGTGAATTTGCATGTAGATATGTATGTACCATGTATTCAATGCCAGGTGGTTCTAGCGGTCTGATGGTTTGCCCCGACCAGTCAAGACACCTCTTTTTGATCGTAAGTTTCGGGACGTTCTCGGCAACTCCGCAACGGGCTCACATGGGCAGCTTTCCATATCACACTTGTCGTAGCTTGGGTAATAACCACGTCGCATGGAAGCTTAAATCGAAGTGAACCAAGGACCTTGGAGACAATTCAGGTATATCCGAACGTAAGGCGGTTTTGATACCAGGGACGCAAGAGGTCAGAAGTCGCGTGGCATGGCCACTGTGTAGACGTCTCTTTTCTACGCTGGAAGTCGATCGTGAGGCTCTTGTCGTTTTGGGTGCAATCGAGTGTACGTCAATGAGTGGTCGCACACGGTACGACCTGTATGTATCAGGTCGTAAAGTTGAGCCACGTTGGAAACGTGAGACCGTCGAGCCCGCATCGCTTGGAGCTCCTGGACAGGGCTCACATCGTGGCAGCGGCGTGCCAGTCTCGATTCGACAAAGCAACGTCGGTAATTATTCTTCTTCGTCGGTGCTAAGCTCTTGACAGGCCGCAAAGATCGTGTCGGTGAAGGGATTCTCGTCGGTTTCCTTGTTCTAGACGTTAAATCTGAAATGCTTGAGCGTTTATCGCGGGTTGCGAATGATCATAGAGTGATTTGTGTTTGCGGTGCATTGCTTTGCTTGCTTGTTGTTGAGAATCCGTCGTTCCATGTTTGTTGGTCCAGGATGGGTACCTCCTACCTACAGGTACATAGGTAGGTACCTACCTAGGTACCTACCTAAGGTATGATTCTGCGTCTGCGGTGGGGCACTGATAAAGTGGGCGACTTAATTTGGGACGACGTCAAAACCTGGGGACAGTCAGGTAACACCGTACCCACAAGCTAGGTACTTCGGTACATCAACATGGTTCGTGTGAACCCCTCAACGCCTCCAATATTGTCGCAATTGTGTAGCCGTCACGAAGAGAATTTCATCGGTATCTTTTAGGTATTGGAAATCAAGCAAGAGTAAAATAACTGATTAGTGCATAATCAAGAAAGATCTTCCCAAGGACCCATTCTGTCCAGCCTGAAGATGCTTGCCATGAGGTATTCTCGGTACGCCGTCACGCCGCTTTTCCAGCTCAGCCGCTCGATTGCCCAGCTAGTTCAAGTCGCATAAGAAACTCTCTCATCACGATTTCTATCTCTGGTATCAGTATGACAGACACAGTATTGAATACACCAAGCATGCGGCGCTTGACTGCCCGATTAATGCATTGGTGATGGCTCAGGCACCTTCGACCCAACGGCCACCTACCGCAGACATCGATGCCCGATCAAATCGAGGTAACGTATAGCGTCAACAAGAGCTCGTTTGAAACAAAATGATAGCTTTCCTGTCTCCTATGCGCCAAATCCGGCCTCTCGTGTGGATGGGTATGCTTTACTCTACAATATACATACATCGATTGCTGATGTCACCAATTAGAGAAGGTGACATTGCAAATGCTTTTAGCACGTTCCAGCTCAGAAATCTTGACCTTCCTGACTGGACCTGTTGACTTTATCCTGAGACGCTCGTTTACCCAATCGTCGGCAAGGACTGCTTGAACCAGGTGCGTGAACCCAAAGCCTACACCCCCATCAGTGCCCAGGTTAAACTTGAGACCACATGCTTACCGTCATTTGTTTCTGAAAAACATTGCCGAGCCAGCCACATGCATGGTGATTCGTACTACTTTAGGTCAAAACGTCCATCTTTCATTTCAGTGGCACTAAGTGCTTGTCAAGATAGGATCCAGTCGATAGGAATTGCATGGTTAAGCTCTTGGCATGGAATGGTACGCATTGTTTTCTTCGGTGTGGTGCTTAATGTAAGACTGACTGGCCGGTTTGATGTGTCATTCTTTTTTTGTGCAACAGGATGGATCGTGATGAGTGATGTGGTCAGTCGTGATGCGACAAAGATGGTTTTCTTACACACCCACACACACAGTCATGCGCTGACTGCAATATTTTACCCATTATAAGCAACTCTTGAGCACATTGAAGATAGGTACGTGCGACAGATTGAAACAGAATCTTTCAGTCTCAGGCATGGCCTGCAGTCTTTTTACAAGTATATAAGAGCACAGAGGATCCTCGGAGCCAAGCCGATTGTCGCTTTTGAATTGAGCTCTCATCCAGCCCAATCTCCCATCGACAACCACATTGTGACAAAGGCCTGGCCATTAATCAGGCCCTTGTCACAATGTGGTATTGGCCGGAGAGGCGCAAACCTTACTTATGAACGGGACGAAATCAAGGCGAAACAACGCGGAATAGTTTGTGGGACCCGAGTGGCCGCGTCCCAGGAACAGACATCTCGCGCCGCCTTGATCAAGGTCTCCCGACTCCCCAAGGATTCCCCAAGCTCGTTGGAGTCAGATTTGGCGTGGGACGTCACTCAATTCAAGAGTGACTCCGACTACATCGTCTATCTGACGGAGGAACATTTGCGGGAGATTGATTTAGCTCTTGAGGAGTTCAAAGGTAAGTCAGACCGCCAAGGGTGGTGATAGAGGCCGATGGAAGAGCATCCGTACTGACACAGGATGAGCAGAGCTTGACCTGGACGGCGACCTGGTTCGCAGAAACAACTTCCAGTTGCCCACGCTGGAAAGAGATCTGAACCATCTCCGTCATGAGATACATGACGGCAAGGGCTTCGGCCTCATTCGTGGACTGGAACCACAAAGGTATCCTGTGGAGGACCTGACGACAATATACCTTGGTCTCCAGTCCTATATCGCCGATCTTCAGGGATGGCAGGATAAGAAGGGGAACATGCTGGGTGAGTGATACCCGAACTCTCAGAGATCCTGAGGTACGAGAACGACGAGTTGACTCCATATTTCCAGTCCATATCATAGCAGACAATTCGACAAAGATGAGGGAATTTCATCACCGGCATTTAACATCACCGATTATAAGAGGCCTACTGAATGCGGCTCTTGCGGTTTGAGCTACATGATACTTACGGCAAGCAGCTGCAGTATGCACAGACATAAGCTTCCCAATATCTTTCCGAATACATGCCATCCTCTTTATATGGAAACAAAAGAGGTCTCCTCCTTTCCAGACCATCCTGATCTTGGATTATTGACCCCTTGCTGTTGTCTCACTTGCGGTGGTGAAAGGTTGACGCGACTCACATCTCAGACGCGTGCTTCGGGTAACTTCTCAATACCTACATAGGTACCCATCGTTCCACGTTGCCGCTATTTCTGCTGCAATTGGCGCCCACATATCCGCATTGCATGCTTGTTAGGCACAAAGCGGATATGCGGTCGCCAATTGCAGCAGCTAACAAGCATGCAAAGCGGATATGCGGTCGCCAATTGCAGCAGAAATAGCGGCCACATGGAACGAAGAAGAAAGTTTTCATTGGCACCTTGGAAAGGCACAAATGGAGAAAAGAGGCCGCGATGATTCTTTTCCTACGACTCGCGTCAGTCGCGTCAACCTTTCACCAGCGCAAGTGAGACAGCAGCAAGGGGCCAATAATCCAAAATCAGGATGGTCTAGAGATGAGGAGACCTCTTTGTTTGCATATAAAGAGGCCTGCTGAATGCTGCTCTTGCATGTTTCTTTCACGGACTCCGGTTCCAGACCTTTCACAACGAGGAGGCTGGCGATATTGTCAGCTGGCTGACGAGAAGCATGCATGATCGCGTCCTCGTACGCGATATACAACACTCTCCTCGCTCCCCGCCCCTACCTTTTACGGCCCACGGGGCCTCGCGAAGTCTGAACCTTTGCGCTGTGAGTTCCCACAGTTTCATACGTCCCTGAGTGTGTCGTGTATATAGTCGCAGGCATTGACACTCGGAGTGCCGTGGCCCGTGGTAATGCTTTCAACGGACGCTGACCTTAGGACTTTTGACAGGCCACACTTTCATTGCCGAACAACCGTGTTTAACAACGGGTAAAGGTGTCGGACATTCGGTACTGTGGCGCTAGAGCTGAGGAGTAGTCAAGATCAGGATAGAAGGACAAACCGATCACGAGTTTCGGCATGGCCGCCCTGTTAGGCGGTTCCAGCCATTCTCAATCGGCCGATCTGTTCAAGCTGACTATGTGCTCTCCAACTCGAGGCGTTAGACGCCATGGAATCCATCGCAAAAGCAACGCGGCTGGAGATCGAAACGCAGGCTGGAGATATCCACTTCCTCAATAGTCTGGCGAGTCTCCGTCGATGAGAAGGCTTCGTTAACGGCTCTTCGTCGATGGTGAAGGGACACTTGGTGTATATGCGACGGCGAGACGTAGAAAGGGGCTAGAGTATACCGCAGGAATTGCGGCATGAATGGGCGCAGGCCTTTTACCTGCTAAACTTACATGGATCTGGCACGTTGAGCCGATACCAGACGGGTGATTTGGGGTGTCATTCCTCTCTGACTCTTGGCAGTCCAAGCTTCCATTGCCGGCCGATCGTTTTCTTCCACGAGGGAAGACTCATAATCAACTTCGGCAGAGTCGCTCTGTTGGGCAGTGCCAGCCACCCTCGTCCGGCCAACCTGCCACAGTTGACCAGTCTGCAACTCGACGCGTTAGACGCCATCGAAGCCATAGCACAGGCAACGCAGCTGGAGATAGAGACACGGGCCGGGGACATCCATCTCATCAACAACCTGGCGATTCTTCATCGGCGAGCAGGCTTCGTGGATGGCTCTTCGTCAATGGAGTCTGGAGAAGCGCCACTTGGTGAGGATGCGGCTGCGGGACACGGAAAAGGGCTGGGAATTTGGGAAATTCCGCCTGAGCCGCTCCAAGAATGGACGCAGGCTTTCTTTCTACCCAAGCTACCACGGATTTGGCACGTTGAGCCCATGCCGGACGGGTACTTTCCTCTATGGAAGTTGAATCAAAGAGAGCCATGAGGGTTGGATCGGAATCTGGGATATATTACCTGGAAGGAGTCTCAATAGTTGCCAGTTGCGTTATCAACTCCTCGGGAACGAGCGGGAGGCTCGGGAGCGGATCGAACTTGAAGAAACTAATAATGGAACTGAGGACTCCGGGACGTGGCTTGGGAAATATGCAAGGCTGGAGCTGGCTTTCCAAGTTTGCATCTCAGCGTGAGTTGGAAAGATATAAATGGAAACACGAGAATCCCGGAAGCGTAAATATAGACATGGAGTTGGAAAGGTTTAATTGGAAACACGAGAATCCAGGAAGCGTAAATATAGACAATGGGAATCGCCCTTGGTGAGAGAGAAGTGGAAGTGAATCAATTGGCGGTATGTAAAAGTGTCCGTAATTGATAGTATCTTCACGAGACGGTGTGGTGTTTGTTTAGGTCGAAGAGACGTTGTGCTGTCTATTTCAGTCCTACTCGCATTGATCTCTTAACTCCCATGTTTCGTCTTTATCATCGCCATACAAGCCAAGGCCAGTCAGTATCCCTTGGGCCTTCCTTCATCTCGGGGTCTGTCTCTGCCATCAAATTGTAGTTGCCGGCATGGCAGTAAACAGCGAAACAGGCACGTACGGAGTATCGTTCCTTTATGCTAGGCCGGTGGCAGGCCGCAGAGCACGAGCTGTGGAAGGGACCGAAGGGTGACTGGTGTGAAGGGCAAAGGAGTCCTTATTCTCAGCCTGTTCTTGTATCTTTGTTTTGAGTGTTGAGCGTTAACCATGAGGATGGATCATGGACATTGAAGCGAATTGGTGCGTTGCTGTTGACTTGAGAAGTTGAGAAGTCCTCCACTCGATATCCCTCCCTTGCCTGCTGTGGGGCTGATCTGGTGATGCAGGCCAAAATCCCCACACGACGCGGCGTCCGCGTCCCGACTCCCCCCATCGTCGTCCCGTTCTCCATCCACCCGCTTTCCCTCAATCCTCCTAGAGTCCTAGACAGATAATCCCTGCTCCCGGTCTTCTAAAGCTTGTCAGGGGCATCTTCGGCATCTCGGCATCGTCGGCCAGTCGCCGTCACGCCGTCACGCCGCCAAGCCCTCCATTTGCCCAGCCGCGTCAATGGCTTCTTCATCACGAGACGGCGTCTCGCGCGGGCAGGCTGCCAGCTACCAGCCAGTCTATCAGGACGATGAACCAAACTTCGAAAACGCCAAGCTTGCGACGCGCGACTTTCCAACCGAGCCACCGATTGCCTCTCTCCTCGCCCCCTTACGCCCTTCCAAGGCCGAGCAGCGTTGGCGCCTCGCAACCTACGTCCTCTCCGCGCTCGTCGTAATTCTCCTCGGCACAGTCGCCTTTCTCTCGCTTCCTCTGTCCTTTAGAGACAAGAACCGCAACGACGATTCATGCCCATGCCGACCGAAACACGTACCGCAATACTTCCAGACATCTCCAGAGCTATGGCCGGGCCCGACAGCCACGGGGCGCCCTGCGTTGCTGGCGCAGACGAGGACCTTCGATCCAACAGCCACCTATGTGCCCAATGAGCCCTTGCAGACGTCAATGCCGATTGAGGGAATGGGCAGCGGTAACGAGAGCATCTTTAGAATGATGTCTTTCCTGTCTCCTTATGCGCCGTCCCCGGGGTTTGGTGTAGATGAGTACCCTCTGCCAGACGGTGCAGAGATTCTGCAGCTTCAGATGCTATCGAGGCATGGAGCGCGGTATCCGACCTCGCATGCTGATGTTGCCCGGTTGGGAGACAAGATTGCAAATGCTTCTGGGGCGTTCCAACCTCGAGGGACCTTGACGTTTCTTCACGATTGGAAGTATGAGCTCGGTTCGGAGATTCTGGTACCCAGGGGCCGGCAGGAGCTGTTTGACTCGGGTGCGTAAAGATCCGGCTCTAATTTTGTCCCTGAGTTGGATACTTACACTCACTTGTTTCCCAAAAGGCGTCTTGCATAGCTACATGTATGGTGGGCTGTATAACCCCCAGAGCAAGATCATTGTTCGTACCACTGTAAGTTAATAGGCTACATTTCTATCGGTGACAAGACAGTGAACGCTATGCTAATTTGGTCTCGTGAACCAGACGCAAGACAGGATGCTCAAGTCGGCTGAAAATTGGATGGCTGGCTTCTTCGGCCTGGAATGGTACGTATTCGCCGTCTCCATTTCTTCTCCCATTCTTCGGTCTGTTTTTCCCGAGCGTACCTTGCTCATGTCGACTTCAAAAGGACCAAAAATGCAACCATAGAAGTAATCATAGAGGAAAAGGGATTCAACAACTCGTTAGCCGGGGCTCTAAATTGTCCCAACGCGCACAACAAAACATCAGGCGACTCGGCCCAAAAGACATGGATGTACGAATATCTCAAAGATGGTATGTGTGCGATAAAATCCTTACTCAAAACGAGACGGCAAGCTTACGCGCCCGCGCAGCCCAGAAGAGATTCCAAGCCATGACGGAAGGCTTCACCTGGACAATCGAGGACGTCTACGCGGCGCAAACCATGTGTCCCTATGAAACCGTGGCGTATGGCTTCAGCAAATTCTGCGACCTCTTCACCTATCAAGAGTGGCGCGACTTTGGCTACTCTGTCGACCTATGGTTCTCGTCCTCGAACGGATTTCACAGTCCCACGGGCGTGAGTAGTCCTATCCCACAGACCCGCAACCTCTCTTTCTGCGCCCCTACCTTCTTTTTTTTTCCTTCAAACCCAAGTATCTCGACTGACATGAGCGGGCGGCACTTCTTCAGCGAGCAATCGGCATCGGCTACCAACAAGAAATCATGGCCCGCCTCAAAAACCACACCCTCGGCTACTCGGGCTCCCAAATCAACACCACCCTAGACAACAACACCGAGACCTTCCCCCTCAACCAGACCCTCTACTTCGACTTCTCCCACGACACCAATATCGTATCCATCCTCACAGCTTTTGGCCTCACCCAATTCGCAGAAGACCTCCCCGCGACACGATACCCCGGTCCCCACAACTTCACCATCTCGCACATGGTCCCCTTTGGCGCACGACTAGACATGGAGATAATCCAGACCCCGAAGCCGTTATCTCCGCACCGGGATGGGTATCTGAAGGGCGGTCCGACAAAGTATATCCATTTTGTGCTGAATCAGCGCACTCTCCCTCTTGGGGTGAGCTTCCCGGAATGCGATGCCGCTCGGCGGGATGGGTGGTGTGAATTGGATACGTTTATTAGGGTCCAGGAGGGGATGGCGGCTAAGGCGCAGTTTGAGCGGGCTTGTTTTGGGGAGTATCCTGCGGTGCGGTATGGGGAGGTTACGGATGGGGCTCCGCCTGCTCCGGCTTGAGGGCTGGGCTCTTTTTCTTGATCAGATCTGGGGTTTCTTGTTTATTTGTGTTTAGATGAGAATTTGTCGTGGGATGTGTAGAATCGTTTTTTGTCGTTTCGCGGAGTAGTGAGTAGGGGCTCCATGCGATGTTGTACTTGGGCTGGACAGATGCGCTGCATGCGCAACATGTGATGTAGGCTTTAGACGGATGTATATAGAATATCATGTTTCGCGCTTTTATACACTATGACTGGAATGTTCATGTGTAGACGCGTGTGTATATATGATTGATTTGACAGATACAGTTTCTTTGCTACTCACGATGACCCGTACGTAAACATTACCAAAAGTCCGCTCACGTACCGCACATACTAGAAGACTTGCGGTCTGATTAAATGAAAGTCACTATCACTAACGCGCATTCCACGGCCCACTCATCCTGACTTAGGTACTACTTGTGAACAAATAAAGTCAAGAGAAGAAAAATAGAGACGGACGATAAAATGAAATCGAGAATAAGCCTTATTTTGGCTTCAATGTGACGCCCCTAACGCCGGCTAAGAAATACATGAGTCATGACATCGAACAATAAGAAAATAAAAAGAAACGGAACAAAAATAATGATAGATACGGTAGAAGTGAAAAAGTGATATCGCAACACATCTAGTATCCGAGATGGACTAAAGAGCCACATCTTCTCTCATAAAACAAAACGCAAACAAGGAAAAACGCCGCTCATTACCGCTTCTCACTCTCAGAGCCATGCCTCTTTGCAGAGTCCGCAGCACCCAACATAGACGACGTGGAAGACTTCTTCTCCACCTGCCCATCAGATGTACTCCCCGGACGAACCAGAATAGCATGCTCCTGGATCCCGTGTTGCGGCTCCGCGGGCCCATGCCGAGACGGCTCGTCACTGGGGGGGCTCCAGGCGAGGAAATCACGGCGCACCTCAACGTAGTCGTAGCTGAACTCGGAGTGCTCCGAGTCGTCCATGCCCAACAGCTCGGCTTCTTCGCTGGCGCGGAGTTTCAGCCCGGGAACAAGATCGATAAGTTTGGCGATGATGGCGGACATGACGAAGGCATAGGCGGAGGCGGCGACGATGACGGCAATTTGCCAGCCAATGACTTTGTAGTTGCCGTCGATGAAGCCGCCGCTGGCACCAACGTTGACGCCGTCGAGGCCGATGACTTTGCCGGTGGCGAAGAAGGCGTTGAAGATGAGGCCGACGATGCCGCCGATGCCGTGCTCGGCGAAGACGTCGAGGGAGTCATCGATGCGGACAAGGAATTTGACTAGAGGCCGGTTAGTTTATACTAATGAACAACAATAATTGGTTCATCATTTTTATTGGAAGATAGAGAAACGATCAGTGCATAGAAAGGGGAAAAGAGAATGTACTCACTTTTGGTGCCAAAGTTACAGCACACACCCGCAACGATACCCAGAATGATACTCGCCCAGGGATCAATGAAACCCGACGCAGGCGTAGCAGCAACAAGACCGGAGATGGTGCCAGAGCACCACCCAACCATGGACCACTTCTTCGCCAGTCGAAAATCGAGCAAGCACCACGTCATGGCCGCAAACATGGCCGTGAGGCACGAGTTCCAGCAAGCCATCACAGCGCGGAGATTGGCGCCAAAAGCCGATCCACCGTTAAAGCCCAGCCATCCGAACCACAGAAAGACTGTCCCAAGCGTGATGAGAGAGATATTGTGCGGGCGGAAATTCATCATCATCTTCTCGTTGCGGCGACCCAATACCCACGAATACGCCAGGGCCGACATACCCGAGCCAATCTCAACAGGCACACCGCCCGCGTAATCCAGCACCCCGTTCTTAAAAGCCCAGCCATTGGCATTCCACACCCAGTACGCGAGGGGGCAGTATACGAGTGTAGCCCAGAAAAAGGTAAAGACCATGCTGGGAATCACGCGACCTCGCTCGGCGACAGCCCCAACGGTCAGGCCGGCGGTGACGGCACAGAACATCATCTGGTAGAAAGAGTAGAGCAAGGCGGGAATCAGGGGCGAGCCGACCGAGGGGGTAGCCCAGACCTTCATGAGGCCAAAGTGCTTCAGATCGCCAATGAAGGCGTTGCCCGAAGTTTGGCCAAAGGCGAGAGAGTAGCCCCAGAAATACCACTGGAAGACGATGACGCTAAAAGACATCATGACGACCCAGAGCATGGAGAGGGCAGACTTTCTCCGCGCGAGGCCCGAGTATAGGAAGGCGATGCCGGGGACCATGAGGAGGACGAGACAGGCAGATACGAGGATGAAAGCTTGGTCTCCTGATTGGTACCATTGATTCACGTTTTCGGTTCCTGGAGAAGAAGAACTCTTTGTTAGCCATTTCTTTTGCTCGCTCGCAGTTGGTTCTTTCACCTGTTTCTTCTTTATTTTTGGAGCTTAAAGTGAAGACATACTTGAATCGCCGCCAATCTCATCGTCTGTGCCATTGAAGACCGTGGGCGGCCCCGTATGGGCGTACGACATGATGGATACGTATCGGGAAGAGCGTAGGTCCGGGAAATGTGCATTCAGCGACCAATTGCCGAGTCAACTGAAGGTTTTCTTCACCAAATCCAAGCGAAGCGATGTTGTGTTGTTTTACCGAAAAGAAAAGGGCTGGTGGTCGATCGGTTCGGTGGTCGTACTATATGTGACAGACCTCGTACTCATAGGCACGTGAAAGTTGGTAGTGATGGATGCTGGAGACCAACGAGTTTAAGGAAAACACGATCGCAATACGGAAAGAGTGAGACAAGGAAAATGAGCGAGACGGATGTGATCAGCGGGTAAAGTATATCTATTATACGGATGCATACCTACTCCGTACGCGACATCAAAGGGGACTTGGGTCTTGGTTGGCTCCCGCCGCCAAGCCGTAACGGCGGGCCTTTCCCCCACGCAAAGCCGTTATCATGAGCGAGTCGCTCTTCGTGACTGGTTCGCTGTCTTGTGATAATTGCATGAGCTATGAGTACACAGACTCCCAGGCTCCAGGGGGCCGGGGCCAGGCCACGCGCAATTGGTCCCGGGTTCGATGGACAGATGCGCCACAACCCTACTCTGTACGTCCAGAAGCGCAAGATACATACATACCCGCCGGAGCGAGACAAGGCTGACGAGGTGGGTGGGATCGAAACTTGTGGTGTCGGCTCGTCGGGTCTATCTGAGTCTGGGAGTGGAGAGAGCTAGCTTGGGTGGCCATGGAAGGCAAGGATGACTTGGGGCGTAGATAAGGGACTCCCAAGTCGGCGGCGCCGATCGCTGTTCTCGATGGCGACCAGATTGTCTCGATAAATACCTAAAAGGAAAACGAACCTTTGCAAGTCCTGTTGTGCCATGTATCACAGCCGTGTCTCCGGTCCGTTCGGCTTGAAGGTCACAACGACGTACAGCACCGAAGGAGGCCATTGAGGTCCTGCTGGTCGGAACCAAGGCTCGGCACATATGTACAAGTTTGAGCCGTTCTCTTTAGATTCCGTGCAAGCCCGAAACGCTGAGACGGATCATCTCGGACGGACTTATCGGAGGCGTCGCACCATATCAGACTATGATCCCACACCCAGATTTGTGTGCACTGTGGACGGCATCAACGGAGAACCGACTGGGATCTGTCCTTATCATGGGGGTGCCGGGACGGAGTGGGGGCGGTGGGCGCTTTGCGGACCCCATTGGCATGTGGGCTGAAGACCTTCAACATTCCGGGGAATTAGAATGAGCACTTGCAAGCAGGGACCGATACCTACATATGTCTCGTTTCATCTGGGAGCTTGCTCTTGGTCGTTGTCGACTCTGTTTGTGGTCACTGGTCGTTGTATTCATCAGAGACAAGGAGTCAGATTTATAATCATCAACAAACGCGATGGCCACTCTCTGCAAGGGGGCATGCGTCATTGTTGTAAACGTGGAAAGAGAAACCCACGTGATGTACATAGGTACCTACCTACTACATACACACATAGGTATGTAGGTACCATATCGAACCGGAACACCGTGCCCAGACATGCAACTTAAGCAAGTTGTGCTTCTTCGCGCAAAGCAAACTGGTCGCCGTACATATTATCAATCGCGCATCAAAGACACGCCTTGCACGATCTCGCGATCCCACGATTCCACAACTTCCGAGCCTTCCACAACTCGACCGGCCAGAGCTAAGCTTACCTAATAAGTTAAGATGCCGTCACGGTATGTACACGGTACACGGTACACCCCTCCCCCCCCCGGCTTGGGCTGCCGCAATCGTCCGCATAAATAGACTAACCCACGCGGCTGCTGATAAGCATCTCGCCGTGAGCCGTGATTGGCCACTGTCGATTCAGCGCGCCCGGGCTTTTGCGCTGCCGCCATGAGAATCCGTGACTGGCCCTCTTTGGTCATGAATTTCCCTCTTTGGTCCGATGCAATTCAAAGCTTGTTCGCGAATTCAGGGTCTGAGGCTCTCGTTTGGGGACGCCCGCGAGTCTTCCTTCCGCGATGAGGGCCAGAAAGTCGCAAAGCAGCCGGCGCAGCTGAAGCCTGGACGGCGTTGTAGGTTGAGCCGAGATATATGTCGTTTAGCACTGCCGCCTCAAGGCGAAATAGAGGACGAAAAGGGGATATGTTTGCAAGAATAGAATATAATGATTCCGCGAGCACCGAGGCTTCATCCTACGGTTATGTACCTTGCACCCGTAGATGACTTGGCGGTCACAGACAGGGTCGCACTCGCGGTGCATGTACATACATACATACTTCACGTATGGAGTTGGCCAAAACTTAGATGAACACCGAGTAGATCGTTCTCCATCATCCATCTTTATTTTGTCAATCTCAATAACTGCCGTATGTTGTTACTGCACGTCTATTTCTGTCGCAAGTTGCAACTCTCCACGCTCAATTCCAGCGCAGAAATTTCTTCTTCTTTCGCGCAATAGGTACCTCTCCGGATGAAGGGTTCTCAGCTTCCAATAGGTGCAGGTGCCGGTGCAGCATCTCATTCTTTTATTCTGGAATTGGCAATCAGCCAGCAAATTTCAGCAGAATTTCCTCAACGCAGAATACGGAGTACATACCTACATATATGGAACAGGTACATATATGTTTAATTGTACATGATTATGCGAAACCATTCATGTCCGATGGAATCCTTTACCGCAACCACCCAAGTCAAGCCCCCTCCAAGGCTACAGCCATCAACCCTCCAACAACATCCTTATCAAGCCCATCGCCGACACACACTACCTAAGTGAGTCCGCCACAGTCGCATCTCTTATCTCGCCTCGCATGAACAATGTGCACGCAGCACAATGAGCACCTCTTCCACGGGCCACACGTAGTCGGAAGAAGGCTGCAGCATCTAAAAAGCAAGCTCAACGAAGCGCGGCACGGCCATGTGGATGATGATCGGGGGTTCTTCTTTATGTTCGTTTGATGCATGTACGCGCATGTACGTGTATGCTTCGTGGGTTTCTTAGCTCCTTCGATTCATGCGGGTAATGGAGCCCGTAATACCTTGGTTTCAACTTTCCAGAGCGAGATGGATGGGTTCGCGATGGTGGTCCATGGTTTTCATGCTGGTGAGGTATGTAATAGTCAGGAATATGTAAGCGGCGGCCGTAGCATAAGTATTCACCTATGTATGGCTACATAGGTACATATGCCAATGCAGGTGCAATCGCCCGCTGTAGATACATACACCGCAAGCCTCGTGTAAATCCGAGGACCGACAATCAATGCCTTGTTGCTCAACCGTAACCCAGCGGCGAGCGCCCTGCATCTCCACCTCGCTCTCTGATCCATCCAACATTGGCATCATTAGCATCTTCACTCACTCTGCTCCTTCTTTTTGGACACTTCATGCTTCGCGAAACGGAAACCCACAGGGCAGCCTCTCCAACTTCAGAATATAAAGTACCTAAGTACCCAGGCTGTAGCCTGTAGGTACTGGCTACGCGAACCCGTCACATACGAAATAGCCACACATGCCAACATTGAACAACCAAGCTTCCAAGGCACAAGAGTTAGGTGGCTTTTTTAACGCAGATCCTGCTGCGCTGAAGAAGGAAGCTTGTGATTCAGATTAATACCTACACAAACAGGGTAAAACAAGGGCAGACGAAAAGGCAATAAGCGCGACGAAGCACAAATTGACAAGAAGCCACTTCCCAACTGTATCCGCTCACGAATCAGTTTGAGCGAAGTCAGCTTAAGCATATGCCCTCCCTACGCCTGCAATAGCAGAGCTCGGCTTTTTACTTTACAGATTTCCTTATATTTGAAGACAAGCGACAGGCTGCTTTGCATACCACTTGCGGAGCAATAAAGATGGGAACAAATTACAATACAGCAAAAGAAAGATAGAAATGATGCCTCGTCGGCAACGAGTTTAGATGAACCAGCTGGCAGCGAGCTCAACAAAAACGCACCCTAGAAAATACACACCTTGCCCAGTTCCTCTTCCCTGCTCATCTCATACGCTTGAGAAGCTGTTGGTCGCGAGTCAATTTGCATGTACATAGTCATATTGTATGTGTAAATACAATGAATAAACGCTCTGGAAAAGGCAGATCTTGCCCGTTTCCTCTTCTCTGCTTATCTCATACGTCAAAATGTCATGATTTCGGTAATGCAGCATCAATCGATACCGTTTTGGCGTCATCGCCGCCTGCTGCCTCCCCTCTCTCCTGCCCGTAACTCCGGCTCCTTGCACGGGACCGACAGCCATGTCATGCAAAGGACGCATGTTGGTTCTGTAGACAGCTTCGTCGGACCGCCGCGGGAGCACCCATTCCAGACGGAGTCCATAGCGGAGTACACCGGTCGGTTTCTTGATAGGACGCGCCAGCCGCGTGGGCGTGACGAGCATGACGCGCCCGAGGCCAGACCGGATGACGAGGAGAAACAGTCCTGGTATGTGCATCACCTTGTCCATCTTGTCGGAGATGACGAAGTGGGATTTCAGGTCATCGAGTCTCTGATCGTGTGTGTAGTGCATCGCGAGAACCTCAGGGAGTACGACGCCGTGTTCGGGCACTCTCTTTGGATCTTGATTTCTGTAGAGCGCATGCATTGCACAGTCTTTCTGGTACATTCGTATCAAGTGATGGCGCTTTGCCAACTTAGCCAACTCTGAGACATGCTCCTCACGTTGAGGGTTCATGTTGAAGTGATTGGGTCCTGTCAGAAACTTTTGCGTCGGTGTCTTCGGACAACGCCGGGATGTGGCCCCTGGGCTGCACGTATCGTCTTCTTCTCCCGAGTTCGAGCAGGAAGAGTCATAGGGCATGTTATCGGCGTCATCATTGTCGTCTTCGTCGTTATGACCTTTTTCGTTTTCTCCTTCTACTTGTCTATCATTCCCAATCTCTCTGTCGTTATTGGAACAATCAACGTCTAAGCTTTCTTTCAGACCTTCCTGATCACTCATTCCGTCCTCGACATCGACTTCCATCGTCACATTCATTTCAATAAGTCGATCAGCTTTGGAGGAAAGGCTGCGGTTTGATTGGGGGGATTGACATCAAACATCACCAACATCATGTTTCTGCGACAAAGCAGTTAAGTTGTAAGTTGTTACGGAATTCTTGCATCGAGGGAAGCAGTTTGTAGGTGAAAGTGGTGCCTGGTACATCTTTGAGCTCGCCATCTTCACCATCGGGGAGAGGCCAGTCGGAGATGATCGAATCGACGTCTTCCTCTTCCAAGCTGTATCGCAGGCGCTCGCGATTGAGTGTGGCTTCCTTGGCATTTTTCCCAGTGTACAATAACAGTTCAAGGTACTTGCGTCAGAGACTTGCCGCACTTTCGCTCAAAAATATCAAGAAGGGTCCAATGGGGGAATCAGACGCTCTTACATACCCAATTCGTCGCCGTCTGAACATGACATGGACCAACCGTAGCTGGACGAAACGGTCGTTTTTTTTTCCCTCGGGCTTTCCATGGAGGGACGCTACAAGACAAGATGAGGCATGTAGAAGGGGGGTGATATAAATGCAGATGGAGATGCGGGCGGTGGCTAGACGAGCAGGAGACTGAAACGATCCACGATGGCCGAGAGTCGATATGGCGAGACGTCGTGGCTCGTCGCTTCCTGTTCGTTTCACTGTTCCCGCGCGCGGCTTAGATTGCATTTATCTCTCGAGACCCGCGCCCAACACAGGTCATCCATGCACATTCGTTTCGATGAAGATATCAGATCGAACCGTGTGACAGGTAGGAGATATCTGTGTAAGTAAGCACTCCTAGGTACGTAGTGGCGTGCTTTACAGGGCACATACCTACCGCATCACAGGTAGTCATGTACATAATGTACCTACGGAGCAGTCACTCCACGGACATTTTTTCTCTAACACACACGCGTAAGCAGCATCTTCAAATTGGAGACGCTTCTCGCTGCAACCCGACGAAATACAAACTCTGTTTGTTTGAAGAGGTGGATTGTTGAAGTAATGTGATGGACCTGGCACGAGGCTTTTCTCGGAGGGTTCATGTGGAAGGCATGGCCAATCGTCTGCTCGAGAAGGCGCGCTGGAAAGGACCGGACCGAACCGACCGCCCGCGCATCGTGTACGCTTCTCTCGCGTCAAAGACTACCGAAGAGCAGTAAAAAATTCGTACATCGTTTCTTCTTCGAATGGTGCTTTCCACTTGCGAATCTTTCGAGACATGAATGTTCTTAAGCAATAGCGGACCTGCGAGTTCTACCAAATACGCACCCTAAAAAATGCAAACCTTGCCCGTTTGCTCTTCCCTGCTCAGCTCATACGTCAAGATGTCGTGGTTTCGGTAGTGCAGCATCAATCTGTATCGCTTTGGCATCGCTGCTGCTTCCGCCCACCCCCGCTGCTTCCCTAGACCGTGATCCATGACCCCGTCCGTTTGCACAGGACCGACAGCCATGCCATGCAAAGGGCGCTTTCTGGTTCTGAAGACGGCTTCGTCAGACTTGCGCGGGAGCACCCATTCCAGACGAAGTCCATGGTGGAGTACACCGTCCGCTTTCTCAATGGGATGCGCCAACCGCGTGGGCGTGACGAGCATCACGCGTCCGATGGCAGACCCTATGACGATGAGATACAGTTCTGGGATGTGCAGCACCATGCATAGGCGGTTTGTATCATGGAAATGGGGTCGAACGTCTCCGCCGGTCCAACTACCCATCCTGAGAGCCAATGGGCAGAGTACGCCGTATTCGGGCAGTCTCTTTGGACCTCCTTTCTTTCCACCAAGCGGGTGCATTTCAAACCCCTGCTCATACATTCGTATGATGTGATAGCGATTTGTGAACTTGGCTAATCCGCGCCCCTCACCAATCCTGTTGAATTCGATAGGTCGTCCCAGATACCTGAGCAAGTCGCGGTCGACCGTCGGAGTTGCACATACCCTTCCAATGTGTGGCATGTACGCCATGTCCAGATGAATAGAAGTACCATGCGTCAGTGTGTCCTTGGAACACTGCTCGAATGAGCTCTGGTCTCTGTCTTCCATGTTTGTACTCTTGCAAGGAGAGTGAGAACTCTTGACAATGGTCAAGTGCTTGGCCCAAAGATGTTTAAATGCTGCCATTGACTTGGGAAGTTTCGTTAACGCTGGTGCATAAAGTAGCTCAGCCTGTACATCATCACTCGGAGGTGGCACCGTGTTTGAAATAGAGATCGACTCATCAGTCGCCGAATCGGAAGACTCGTCGCTTTCAAGCGTAACGTTTCCAGCAGCATTGATCAAAGAGGGCTCTTCGTCGTCGTCTTCGTCGTCATCTTTCTCTTCTTCTTCGGCCTGTTCCTGACTATCGTTATCTTCATCATTGCTGGAGTCACCTTCTGGGTTGCCCACGCTCCCGACATCAGGGTCGATATTGACACCGGCTTCGTCGTCCTCGTCCTCGTCCCATTCTTCATCGTATTCTTCATCGTCATCTCCATCGTAATCTACACCGATTTGATCCATCCAGTTCGTGAAATCTCCAAAATCGCCAGCTTCGGCCGCTGAAGCAGAAACACGCGGCCGTGCGCACGGGTTGTCGGGTAGATTACGGCTATATCCGTAAAGGTTCAAAGTGGGATGCCAACTCGCCTGGGCCTTGTCCAGCAGGCTCAAGTCCTCGAGACGTGCGCCCAATAATTCCTTCTCCGAATGAACAGTGAGAAAACATTTGCTTTCCAAGGCAAGAATACCCCAGCCGCACGACGGTTCAGTATGAAACATGGAGCTGTACAAGAGCGGGCTGGGAGATGGCATCACGCGAATAGCAGCTTGTTTTGGCTTCCAGATATCGACAAGCCACATTGCGCCATTATTATCAATGGCACTAATCTTGTTCGCGTTTCCATGCTTATCGTCCACAAAGCTGATGTTGTGTATGTTGCTGGCCAAGACTCCGAGGGTAATGACGATTCGCCAATTTCGAGCACGCCGGCGTACTCGGTCTTCGACATCTTGGCAACAGGAATTGCAATCACATGGCTGTCTTTGGGACTTCAACGGCTTTAAAGCGGGAGCGAATACCGTTATCTCATAACGGGCAGAGCTGACGGCAATCAAACGTGACTGCTTGTGTATCGCTAATCCCCATGCTGACATGCCTACATTTTCATGGAAGAACGGTCTCGGCTTCTTCCGTCGGCTTGAGGCTGGTGACAAAGAATTCTGTCCTTCTCTTGACGTCGTCTCCGTGGATCTGCCACGAATGTACTCGGCGATGTCTTTTGTATAGAACGCTGTGACTTCTCCATTATCATGACATGTGGCGACTATTTCTTCATGTCCTAGCGCGCCAACAACAAGCTGGTTAATCATAGTAGGTCTAATTACGCTGGCGTAACCCCGGATTCTGAGGCCAACATGACTTATGTTGATCCGAATTTGAGCGTCGGCATGTCGGGGGATGGTCTGCCGAGGCACGCTACGCGGGACGTAAACATATATTGTAGATCGATACGCTGTAAAGTACAGCTAAAGATGGAGATACGAAGAAATCAGCACCGTCTATGCCATCATTCAATCGCGCAGCTTCGGAGAGGAAAGGGCCGCGTTTCGAAACGTTATTGGCGGCACTTACATTATACTTTTGCGACAAGGCAGTCAAGTTGTTGCGATGTGGTACCATCGAGGGAACCAGTTTATAGATGGAAGTGGTAGGTATATCATCGTACGTGCCGTCTTCGCTACCGGACGGTGGCCAGTGGAGGATGGGCTGTTCATCGCCTAAGGGTTCCAAGTTGAAGGATACGAGCTCGCGATCGAGTATGGCGCGCTTCGCCTCACGGCCAAACTACACACACATGTCAGAGTTTTTGGTCAGCGACTTGCCGCACATGCGCGTAAAGACATCGAGACTTCGAGAGGGGGATTGGAGGGATCGCATTCTTTCACGCACCCGATCCGTCGCGGTCTGGGCATAGCATGTCCCAACCGCAGCCGGACGAAACGGCCGTTCCTTTCCCAAGCTGTTCATGAAGAAGCCCTAGCAAGAGAAGCTGGCGCATAAAGGAGGGAAATGCGACACGGGGGGTGTCAGTCGGACGATCGGGAACTCGGGAGACTGTCACGTTGCTACCTGTATAGGTACCTAAGGTACCCCGACCCGACTTGTTTACCAGCGCCTGCCAACGCCTTCTACTGGATTTGCTGTACAAGCAACAGCATCTAAGCCTACAGAGTGCATAGTCTAACCTTGAATAAACTACATAGATGGTATACATCCTGATACCAGTAACTGTTTTGTGTTGAAAGGCAGAGAAGATTGAATTTGGCCATCATCACGCTCACGATTCATGGTCACGTGTAAGTTGTAACGTGTTGATGACGAATGTGCCGGTGGCGATTGGGGGCCACCTTAGGTACCCCGGTGAATCGGGGGGTCCACGCAGCGAGAATGCGAGATCCTAGATAAATCAACAAATGCAACGACGCGAGTATCAACTGCACAGTAGGCCGAACATTTAAGTGAGGCTTCTTACGATGTACTCTGAAAAGGAGATCCACGACTTCATGCGTAGCATGTGTGGTAATCTACCTAAGCTGACCAAGCGCATGATCTCGCCACTGCTCACGAGTAACGTGGCTACTTTGCGGCTCTCTGACAAGGACAGCAAACGAACCTAAAAGATCACAAACTTACCCTCCCCCCTCTCCGACCGACAACGACAACGACAACGACAACGACAACGACGACGACGTGACGCAACCTCAGAAACACAAATACCAGATGACTGCGTCCGAGAAGAGGGAACTAGAACGGAATATAGACAGGGTGATAAGAGCGTATACGACAAGTGAGGACAAGTACATAGGCGAGGAAGACGATTTCTTCCGACCCAAGCTACAGACGTTTCAGGAGAAATGTACACTATGGGAAATCCCGGAGGATACGATGCCAAAATTATTTCCTCTGATGCTGACAGGCAAGGCGGCGAAGTATTACACCGTGACCATTGCCCCAAACAGACCTGGAATCAATGACATGATTGCCCAGATCCAAGCGCATTTCGAGACCGAGACAAATTACGAACTCTTCACAGGGCAATGGGATGAACTCACCTTTCACAAGGTAGTAAAGGAAATCCCCGACAAAAGCTTGGAACAGAATTTCTCGCTGCTCGTTGAGAAGCTCGAAAAACTGTTCGACGGATTATACTTACCATCGCAACGAAATACGAGACTACGAAATAAGCTTACGAAGAGCATGGCTTCAAGCGGTATAAGTCAGATCACTCAGGTCCGACCACTCAATACGTACGAAGCCATGCTGGCCGAATACAAGAACTGTTTCAAGGTCAAGGCACGTGAGGAGCCCCTACCGACACAGTACTTGACCAAGGCACCCCTACCAGCCCTCCCATCTACTGCACTGATTGCCATACCAGAAAACGAAGCTCTGTTTCTCGACCGACGATATGTCCGAGCCGACAACTCGCGAGGCAAAACTTCCGGGCGTGGAAACAGACCGTTCAAGAAATCATGCTTCGTGTGCCGGAAACCCGGTTGCTGGTCCACGAACCACACGGACCAAGAGCGCAGGCAGGAGAAGGCCCGATGGTGGGCAGAGAAGAACAAAGTCGGACCACCTACAGAAAAGAAATTTTCCGCCTTCCTACAGGAATTCGAAGGCTCTCCAAATTTTTTGGAGGATAGCGACGACGAAGATGTCAAAGAGAGTGACCTCGTCACCTGGCAGATCACCGACCCCGCGGCATTCACGGCCGAAACATCCAACGCCACGAAGCCAGAATTGACATACACCCAACACTTCACGTATGCATCGACACCTTGCACATCGGAGAGCAAGATGGTGGACATCCTCAGGGACAATGCACTAGCCCACGCGATCTTCGGCGAAGATCCTTTATACATGGAGGCAGAGGAGATCGGCAACCACTGCCACATTTCAGAGGAACGATACGCGGACCATATCTTCCGCGGCATCTTCTAGCTGTCCCCACCGTCAGCAAAGACCCTGCTGCTGACGAAATTCTCGGTGACCCTCATGATCGAGAACCCGAAGACCACGAGGAAGAACGCACTGTTGAACTCCTGGACAAGAGAGAGAGCTCTGAAGAGTCGCGTCGATTTTCCATCGTGTACATTCCTCCTGAAACGTCTGTAGCTTGGGTCGGAAGAAATCGTCTTCCTCGCCTGTGTACTTGTCCTCACTTGTCGTATACGCTCTTATCACTCTGTCTATATTCCGTTCTAGTTCCCTCTTCTCGGACGCAGTCATCTGGTATTTGTGTTTCTGAAATTGCGTCACTAAGTTGTCGTTGTCGTTGTCGTTGTTGGTCGGAGAGGGGGGAGGGTGAGTTTGTGATCTTTTACGTTTCGCCTGCTCTGTCGAGCAATGCGGTTATCAGTCTCTTGACTGATGGGTGGCCAAAACGGCGATGAAGCCGTCGCATCTCTGTTTCAGATAAGTGGCAGGCGGCGGCGTTTGTGGCTTCCAATATCCACCAAGGATGACCCCATCGCCTCACGACAGGGGCTCTCTCGTCACCTTGGATCAAAACATTTTCCAGGTTGTCGAGCTTCACAGCCATCCTATCCATATCGGTAATGGAATATAAGAATGGTGTGCTGGTGTTCACAACATAGAAGTCAATGGTTCCGAAGGTGGTCGGCCCACGTATAACACCTGAAGACTGTCCTTGGCCGGCTCCGAACGTAACTGTGGGCGGAGGGGCATCTTCTATCTTCAGGTTCGGCATGATATTCATCAATGCCTTTGTTTGGTCCATTCCAGCAGTAGAAATACCTGTCGCGCCCGTGTCAGGTAAGATGCCGCGGAAGATATGGTCCGCGTATCGTTCCTCTGAAATGTGGCAGTCTGCCTCCATGTGTAAAGGATCTTCGCCGAACATCGTGTGGGCTAGTGCATTGTCCCTGAGGATGTCCACCATCTTGCTCTCCGGTGTGCAAGGTGTCGATGCATGCGTGAAGTGTTGGGTGTATGTCAATTTTTGGATGCCGGTATATCAGCTACATACACCGTTCCTAGCTTGGTATTATCGCAGCGAGTTCATTGTGCAGATAAGCGCCGACTATGAGATATGGCTTTACATTTTTGTGAGTTTTCGTCGGATTGTTGACGCGTCCGCTGCAGAAGCTGCCCACATTGCTATGCGTGCCCACGATTTGGTGGCTAGTGGCTGGGTTGTTAGCACCGTGAAAGGTGAAACAAAGATCTCGAGGCCATTTATAAAACATACAAGTTGATTCCTTATATTCAATCAATCTCTCAATATGTAGTTTTCGGTTCGTGGTGGAAACAAGCCGGCATGGCCATCACTCACTCCCTGAGCTGATTGCTTCTTGGACGTCATCAACCACGAAAGTATGTATGTACCTAATGTTCATTATCGTACAACAGAGTGGTTACATGAGGTCTTACTTCTGCGCCCTATATTCCGCTTGTATCGAAAGAGCAGCTCAAACATGCTCAGACGGCTTCTATCATCGCTCACCCGCCCTCATTTCACAGTGTACTCTCCTCGTGAATTCATGAAACGGGTGCGCCAGCATGAGTCCAACACAGACTAGCAGCGGTATGTATGGTTTCTCTGAGCAGAGACAATATATACAAGCAAAGCAGTTTCACGATTGCTCTGCAAACTATCGAGTATCTAAACCGCCCACAGAAAAGTCTATTTCTGTAAGGGCCTACGGAGTACATACTGCGCCGTCGCATCTAAATACCCCACCCCCAATTTCTGACACTCCATGTTTTACAAAAATGATATCTCCCAAATCCCAGGCATTATAATGAAAGGACACCAAGGAGAAATGAAACACGCAGACACGTCCAGTGCAAAATAGCCAGACATGTCAGCCTTCGAGGTACATGGCTATCACCTTTTTCAAGGCAGCTCGTCGCGACGAAGAAAACGATACAAGAAACAGAGATGAAGACAACACAAAATCGTTGTCAAACAACATAGGCGGTAGAAGAGGATGAACCAAACAGAAAGCACGCTATCCAATGCTCGCTCGCAAAACAGATTTCCATGCCGGCATGAAGTACATAAACAGAAATCCCCTCCCGACGCCGGCATCATGACGTCTTGCCCTTCTCTATACTTTTTTGACGTACCACCTGAAGATCTACCCAGAGATTACGGCAAAAAGTCTAACTCATAATGCCAGACCGATGACTCAATGGACTTGGCCAGCGAGTTCAAGACAAAGCGCACCCACCCTAGAAAATGCACACCTTGCCCGTTTCCTCTTCCCTGCTCAGCTCATACGTCAAGATGTCGTGATTCCGGTAATGCATCATCAGCCTATACCGTCTTGGCTTTGCCGCCGCTGCGGCCGCTATTCCCCGCTGCTTCGCCACACCATCATCACCCATGAGTCCATATTCTTGCACAGGACCAACAGCCATGCCATGCAAGGGGCGACTGTCATTACGGATGACCGCGTCCTCGGAACCATGCGGGAGCACCCAATCCACACGGAGTCCATAATGGAGTATCCCATCCGGTTTACGTATAGGCTGCCTCAGCCGCGTAGGCGTAACGAGTATCACGCGTCCAGTGGGAGAGCCCATGGCGATGAGAAACAGTTCGGGGATATGCACCACCATGCTCAGCCGGTTAGTACTTCGGAAATGGTGTCGAACGTCCGAGCCAGGCGGAAAGGCCATGGTGAGAATTTTGGGGCATAGCACGCCGAACTCGTGCAGGCTGCCGCTCTCGGGAGACGGATTTTCGTCGAGCGGCTGCATTTCAAATTCTCTTTCGTACGTTCGTATCATGTGATAGCGATTACCCAGCTTGGTTTCCTTCGGACAGGGCACCCGGTGAAGCTCGTTGTATTGGATGGGTCGTTTCAGGAAACTCCTCAAGTCCCAGAGGTTCTTTGGACTTGCGCACGCTTCTCCGGTGTGTGGCATGTACATCATGTCCTGATAAGCCCGATCATCACGCTCCGGCGTCTTTTGACAAAACTGCCAGGGCGGGTCCGGTGCCGACCATCCGTGAATTGTTTCTCCTCCGTTGTCAATGGAGGAGGAATAGTGAGATTCGGCGACTGGTTGTTGGAAGAGATTGGCCCAAATATCTTCGAGCTGCATCAAGGCCCCGTCTGATATGGGAAGATTCGCCATTATGGTTGGTAGGCTAAGTTCACCGTGCGAGTCAAAGTCACTGAAAGACTCCTCGCTCTCGTCGAGGGGTGATTGGGACAAATCATATGGGCTTTCATACGGATCCGCGAGTGCAGAAAGGTTCAAATTCGGCGTGCCAGTGCCGGCGTTGTTTCCGGTGCTGTTACCGTTACCGTTGCTGTTATTGTTATTTTGTCCTTGTTCTGCTGCATCTTCGTTGCCTTGATCGTGATCGGATTCGTCACCGTCTGAGCTTGAGCTTGTAACCCAACTCCCCTCATCATCATCATCGTCATCGTCATCGTCATCATCATCATCATCCACGTCTCCGGCATTAAAAACGTCTTGGAAAAATACGTCGTCATCGATATTGGGACCGTAAACAACTTCATTGAGATAATCGCTGTAATCTCCACCGGAATAATCATCGATAGCTCCGTGAACATCTTCGTCGCCATCATCTTCATCCATCAAGTCCGCAAAAGCTCCGGTATCATTCGAAGCACTAGTAGAAGCAGTAGGCCTCCTCGGCGGCTGTGTGCTCGAGTTGCTCGGTGCACCAAGCTTCGATTGGTTAATATTCACTGTTGGATGCCAAGCCGCTTTAACCTTGGGCACCACCTCCAAATTCTTGAGAGGCGCCCCGAGTAGTTCCTCTTCCGAATGAACAGTGAGGAAGTATTCGTTTGCCAGGGCGAGAATGCCCCATCCGCGCGACGGTGCTGGCAAAAACTCTTCGCTCATCAAGAGCTGGCCAGAGGAGGGCATCATGCGCATAGGAGCTTGATGTGGTTTCCAGATATCAGCCAGCCACATATTTCCTCTGATATCAATGGCACTAATCCTCTCCGCGTTACCATGCTCGTCGTCCACAAAGCTGATGTTGGGTACATTGCTGGCCTCGGGACCGAGGGCGACGACGATTCGCCAATTCCGAGCACGGCGGCGGACCCGTTCTTCAAGGCCTTGGCAACAGGAAAGGCAATCACAGGTTTGTGCTTGAGGCCCTGTCGCCACCAGAGCGGGAGCAAATACCATTACTTCATGACGATTTGAGCTGATGGCAATCAATCGTGACTGCTGGTGTATCGCAATTCCCCATGCTGAGATGCCTACACTTTCCTCAAAGAATGGTTTCGGCATTTTAACTCGGCTCGAAGCCCGCAAGCGGATTTCCCGTCTTTTTCTTGGCGTCGTCGTCGCGGGCGCCGTTGTATTCGCCGATGGCGCATTGGACCTGCTGCAACGAATGTACTCGGCGAAATCTTTGGTGTAAAACGCTGTGACGTTTCCATCATCATGGGTTATGACGACTATTTCTTGCGTTCCGAGCATGCCAACAACGAGATGGTTTATCGAGTGAGGCGTGGTGTCGTCAATTTCTCCCCCAGCCGTCGCACCGGCGTGCGCATAGGTGTAAACATGAACGTCGGGATCTCGAGGGATGGTCTGTCGAGGTACAGAGCGCGGCACATAGGCGTATATCGAAGACCGGTACGCTGTAAAGTAGAGCTAAGTATGGAACAACGAGTAAGCAATCAGCGCCGTCTAATACGTTTCATTACCCCCTCAACTTTGGGGCTGTTGGGAAAAGGCCGCGATGCAATCTCGGGACTCAGGACTGGCAGCACTCACATTATACTTCTGCGACAAGGCAGTCAAATTGTTACGGTATCGTTGCATCGAGGGAACCAATGTAAAGATGGAATTGGCAGGTAAGTGGTCGGCATCCTCGTCATCGCTATCGGACGGAGGCCATTCGGGGATCTCGGGGTTGGACGATTCATCGGAGTGGGATTCCGAGTCCATGTTTACGCGCTCGCGCTCGAGCACGGCACCCTTCGCCCCATGGCCAAACTACAAGCACACACACACACACGTTGAGTTCCTTGGTCAGCGACTGTCGCACATGTCAAGCGCATCGGGAGAGTTAGACAGGGGGTGCGGTGGGAGGGAGAATCAGAGCTTTCACGTACGCGATCTGTCGCCGTCTGGACATGGCGTGGCCCGACGATCGCGCGACGAAAGGGTCGTTCTTTTTCTTTGAGGCTATCCATGGGGATCCCCAGCAAGAGAAGTCGAGGCTTGGTAGAAGGGTTGACGTGTAGACGCAGAACGTGATGCGGCGCGTTGTAGGTATTTTACTGATCCGCGCGCGCCTTCAATTAAATTTCGCGAGACCCTGGCCCCACGTGGCCAGCGCATTCCTCGGTGACGGGAATAGGCCGGCAGTAAAGGCCGCGTCCCGCTTACGGAGTAGTTGCTCCAAAGCCGGCTTCGTCGGTCGATTATATTCGATGGCTCTAAACAGGTAGTACACATCTCGCTTCACGGCTTCGCCCCATCATTTGACAGTCTTTAGTCTTGTTTAGGTATTTTATCCATGTAATCGATGCGCCAGTATTGGTCCAAGCTGGAATACCCCTTCTGGACCCCAAGATAGCTCTTTTAGTGGAGGGACATTTTTTCTACCATAACGAAGTATTTGATCCGCCTCCATTTAAAGTCTATTCCTGGAAGAGTTTGCTTTTAAAGTATGCCTTAACGATGTACAATGCACCTTACGTAGGTACATAGTAATATGCCCCTGCCTGAGAACTTCCTTCCGGGGCCTTCCAAGTTCCAACATCATGTGCTGCCGCCCTACCCCGGCGAATTGACGACGAGACGTCTGATACACGGAATCTGATACATGGAATCTCAGCTTTCACAGTACGAAGTGTCGATAAATAAAGCATCACCCCTTTTTTTAAAAAAAAAAGTATATTGTGCAATTGTGCACGTCTGTAGACTGTATCATGAAGTAGCAGCCAGATATCTCCGGCATCCAAAGTAAGTACCAACCCCGGCTCCGCTAAAAATGAGCGCCCTTTTTCCACCCGAGACTCCTATCTCACAAAATAGATGATATAGAGGTAGGTATGGTATGTAAGTACAATGCCTTAACGCCCTGCTTTCTGTCCGTAATCATGGAGCGCGAGACGAGAATGGCGAAATGCCGAATCCCTGCTTCTCATCGCTCTGTTCTCCATCATGATGTGATGATGATGAGATAATCTACCTTTCTCAGATGCGCCTGGCAACATAAAGGTGATCTGATGATCTAGTCGTCAGATGTAGGCATATTTCTGCCTTCTGCTACAGCGTCAAGGCCATATACGTCTTGATTTCGGGTGCTGCGCGATGATGTCGTTGATGGCCGAATGATACTCCATTCTCATAAACTGGAGTTTTCGTAGCCATCCTAATGAGAGAAAGATATGTCTCAATATGATCTTTGCGTGGGCACCCGTGGGCCGTAGATTCCATGACGGGATACACGACGGAAGCAACCGAAGAGTGGCCGGCCAGACATCTCTTCGGACTTCGTTCACGCCGTGCGGATTCGTATATCACTACCATCAGAATCTGTGGACAACTTTCGATTGGCACCTTGCTGAGGCGGTCGTGGACTGGAAAAAGAATTCGCCGGTGTGTGGTATCGCGCCGTCTGTCCGAAATAGTCGGGTGTGCTTGGTCCCGGGGCAGGAAATTTTACTGGAGAAAGTGGTGTTACCACAGTGCTAGAACCTCTCGAGAGCATTTCGTACGAACGTGAACGAGGATTTTTCTGGTCCTCATAAATAGCATCCACCGATACGAACTCTCTTTGACCCCCCTCGCGTAACAGCAGCGATCTGAACAACTCGTACCAGCCAACGAGCATGGATATTCGGCCCAAAAGAAATAGAAGCCAAATGCCGTTCAGCTGTGAGGATCTGTTAGAAAAAATAGGATTGCTAATACAAAAAAACCAAGGAGTACATGGGAAGACAAGGAGGAGACCTAGCGCTGAAAAGGTGAGAGGGTGGGAAAGAACGAACCCCGAGTAAGAGTAGTACAGCCGCAACCGTAGCTTCATTTACCGCCAGCGAGCTCGCGTATTCGAGACAAGCGTACTTATCTCCCGCCGCACCGATGAGGCAAAGTACCCATTGTTCAGAGACTTGTGGATCGGTCCTCACGGTTTGCACGATACCGTCCTGGAACACAAAGATAACCGAGAAGAAAATGACATCAGCGATGATGATCAGAACGAGAGCAATACCCCGCCACTGAAGAGCGATGACTCGTCTCACACGACGATACGCCTGCCGAGGCGACACGGCCTGAATGCTACTCGTGTGCGCAGGCAAGCTTGATCTGTCGGTCGTTTCAGAGCTGTCGTATAACGAGGCTAGGTAGACCTTGACGCAACACCCAAAGGTCGCGAAAGTAAGAATGACGGTCGCTCCGGCGACGACGAGCATGGGAATCCATAGATCTGCCAAGCTGTTCTTGTGGTTGACGTGACACGTTGGCCCGAAACGGAACGAAACGCCGCTGAAGACGAGAGCGACAGTGATGCCCACCAAGGGAACACCCCAGCCGACAGCTTGTGCGAAGAACATGAAGTTTCGTCCCACCAAGACCTGCCAGCAAATCTGAAGATGCAGCGACAGCGACCGTAGAAAAGCCCACATGACGCCGCTCCAGCCTCCCAGAATCAAGAGACTTCCAGATGCGCCGCACACTTTGCTAGTCGCCATGCTGTGCGGAGTGATGGGGTCGTAGCACTGATTCGGCTGAGTGACTAGGGGAACCACGAATCCGAGCTAGAGGTTCAGGGTCAGTACATCTGCGCGATATCCCACAGCCGTGAAGACTTGTAGTAGTAGACCTACAGTCATCAGCAAGACGGCAAACGTCAAGCCAAAACTCAGATAATGCCTGTTCGTCTTATCAACTGGTAAGGCTGCCCACGATATCAAGAGGTATACGCAGCATATTGTGCTGGCAACTGCCACCCAGTTGGCCACTGCTACCATGATGAAGAAACTATCTGGATAGACCCAGTCGGCCATGGGACATGGCAGACAGCACCTCAATTCAGCTGTAACATTTTGGCACATTCGACCAGAGACAACTACGACCAGTCAGTGAGTGCACGGGCTAACAAAGGTCAAGCTGACACATGAGGCAAATGATTCTTGCGTACATCCTTGGCTGTCGGGGAACAAACTTGAGTCCAGGAACGGCGCAGGACACAAATTGATCCCTGCAAGATCCATCGTTGGGCAGGATATCGATGGATCGAAGTTGCGTTCGTTAGGTCTCTCGTCTTCTGTAATATCATGTGCGATGTTAGATGATTCGCGGGGGACGACTGTTTTATTTTTTCCGCCGGCGGATGTCCCCTCGTCTTAGATGGGGTCTGTCGTGATGGCGACCCAGCTCGGTTCAAGTCGGCTACCAGTGGAGGATTTTCGGACGTCGGCAAGCTTTCTTTTTTTTTTTTTTTTTGCTTTTTGTTGATCTGATATATGTCGTCAACTGTTTCTAGAAGAACGATAACCGACGAGGAAACAGCCGGAATATTTCGGGACCAACAATATGATGGTATGAGGGGTGCCGTGGAGCTTACAACCGGTGAATCGGAGACATGACTCGGCTTTCAAGACGGGTTAGATGTCCCAAAACCCCGGGCAAGTAGATTTAGGTCGACTGTAATTCAACGACAGTTTTTCTAGCGCAGTGTCTATCACGCAAAGAAGAAGCAAGAAAAAAAAGCGTAAGCAGGGAAACCCAGAGACGAGGCAAGGCTGCTGGTTTGGATGGGGAGGAAGGGCGGGTCATAAAGTACTTACTCAAGATTCAGCATGGTCTTGCTGCGAACAATTGCATGAAGGTGGGCTTGTGTCTTTGGATTACATACAACTTACAAGTTGCTCCCCTGTTCCCTTGTTCTCCATGTCCACACCCCCCATGGCCTGGAGGGGGGGAGGGGGCGCTCGGGATGGGCTTGAGAAAGTCGCGCCAATTAGGAGGTACCTACCACATCATACATGGACAACTCTCAATAGGTCGCAATTGTATTACTTGTGGTTGTGGTCAAGACGGGTGTCCGCATCATCAGTGAAGCCCGCAATCGTTGGTGGGCTTGGAGACTGGAGTCCTCTTAGTCGGAACCCGGGGAAAGGGTCCAGGGAGGGACAAGGCGCCGAGGCAGGGCTTTGCCTAACTTTTTAGAGTGATGGCATCCTATATCGTCACTGCGGAAGCCACCAAGGCCGTAGCTGATGGTCTATCTTGAGTCTTGATGGCATCTGGCATAAAAGGCCGTATTCCGGGCTGCGCGCAGAAGCGAAGCAATTCCCGTGATGGGTTGCTTCCCCGTTCCCTTCCTTGACAGCCTTGAAAGATGGAACCAGTTGCTATGCCTACCCAGCCCATATCAGAGATGTAACTCTCACATGAAAGTTACAACGACATGGTCGGATGGACCCTCTCCATGACTCCGGTTCGTGTGCCAGATACCAGACGGCTGGAAGCGGGCTCGACCTCTGAAGCTGAATGTCTAGCACCGATGAGCGCATAGTGACACAAATGGCATGACCTCCCATCGCGCTTCGAACGTGTCTTTAGTTGATCTGGCGGGGCATTGAGATGCCGGAACGAGGGCCTTGCACGTAAGACAAGGCAGAACCGACGCGGTTAGGTACAACGGTAGCGAAGCCAATAGAAGATGCGGAAAAGGTCAATAAGAAGCAAAAAGGAACAGAGAAGGAACAAGAGGGAAACATATCCCGCTGGGGATCGGACGATACTGAGAGGCTCGCCAGCTTCGGGGGCAGCAGTATCGCGGAATGGCTCACATGGCGGGTTGCAAAAAGGCACGCCCATGGATGCATGAATGCGGTGTTCCGGCCAGGGACAACTCGTGGTGGCGGGTCCAACAGCGGCCAAGAATCAAGATGCAGGGGGAAGGGAAAGCCTTGAGCCCTTGTCAGGGCAACAGGGGGTTCAGCTAATGAGAGGCTACCTACGCTCCGGATGGCCATGTCCGCGCCTCTGGAGTCTGCGTGCCGCGAATAAGCACGCGCTCTGTGAAGCCTCGTAGAGACTAGGAGAGAGTAGGTACATTATATGTACATATGTATGTACGGAGTGGTGACTCGTAGTAAAAAGGCCAACTTCTTGAGAAAAGCCCTCACGGCTTGCTCGGGCGGGATTGGACGGCTTCAAGCGTCTTCTCCGCCTTTCCCCTCTCTTCCACAGACACCAGTCCACGGCTGGTTAGTCCGCCGTTTGTTGTCGACCTCGCTGCGTCTATTCTGACGATCCGCTCGAGAATTGGAGGCTGGAGCAGGTGATGCGTGCCGCGTGAGACAACACGTTGAAACTTTCAAACTGCATTCCCTGAAGGTCTGAGCGCCGCAGTCTCATCGTGTAACCCGCGATACTCTCTATCGACAAGCCTCTCCGACGTGCCGAGTTACACAATCATCAGCCGAACAAGGCCGACGACGCTGACGCTGACCGATGCCGTTGCAGATGTGCCGCGAAGTCGCTCACCCGCCTTTCAGAGGCTGCGAGTAAAAGACTCCACTTGACCCGATGTGTTAATAAGCTCACGTTTTCTTCCCTTCCTCGACGGGATCCTCGACGGGATCCATCGGCATGGGTGTTGCATAAACAGAGGCTAGAGCTGCCGAAAGCTGAGGGCTGTTGGCCCAATGAATGTAGCATTATGCATACCTACAGCCGACTTTCATTAGAGGATGGCTTTGGCCAGACGTTTCTGAGGCAATGCCATGCGACAGTCAAGTTGGTTTGCTGCTGATGTTTCACCAGACGGAACACAAGATATCGTATCAGGTGAGGGAGAAAGTCGTGATGCTGTCTGGCTGGCTGGCCAGAGGGCTTGGTGGTTGTATCTACATATCATATGTAGGTAGGTACTAGGTAGGTACATATTCCGTATCGGAATAGAATGAGAGAGGAACCCCGTCGGCCGAAGGGTCCGCCACGATTCTTCCATCTGAGACGAGCTGTGACTCGCAGCTAGATCCCCGCAATCGAAGCCGGCTCTTTTTTCTTTCTCTCTTTTGCTGCATTCTTTTCCCTCTCTAGCCCTTTTCGTGCGGTCTAAAAAAGCACAAGGAAGTAGCCGGTCGGCTGAGCCGTCGCTTTCGTGAAACACAAGTCGTCATTGTCTTGGCCCACATACGTACCTACATTTAGTACTGTTGTTGTGTTACAAAGCGGGAGGATTAACGACGATCGGGAAGGACCAATATTGGAGTTTGGGTGGCACTAAACGTGGTGGGAAAGATATGTCTCTGCCTTGCGTATTTTCAGACTGAAGCCTTCGTTCATTTCGGGGGACGAGAAAAGTTGGCTGAGGGGGGCTGACAGCCTGACACCATTGATGGCAGTTTTTCAGCATCAACAATGCTTCGTGCATCGAGGCCAGCTCAGCCAAGTTTCGAGAGCAGTTCAGAAAGCAGTCCGCGCTGAACTAGAGTCTAGGCGGGAGAGGCGGCTGATTCCAGTCAGCTGCTGCACGAGACATGCCACAGGAAGTCACATTGCATGCAGGTCTCTGACTGGTCCGATGTTGACTTCTTTGTGTGGATCGTTCCCTCCACCACAACTTGGGAACATGGCTTCATGAAGTCAGAAGCACACGTTAATTACAATCATGGCTTTAACTAACAATCACTAGATACATACCTAAATTGGGAAGAGGGTGGCGCCGGACAAGGACTTTCCTGGACATTGGATGTCCTTCACGCTGCACCTACGTACATACCTCTGAACCGACAGATTACCGAACTGCGTCCACTCCTTCGGTTCTGGCCGGATCTGGCCGGATACCATCAATTCCCCGCACCGCCGAAAAAAGAATACCTACCTAAGGTAGATACAGTACGGAGTACCAACCGCTTGATTCGTTCTCTTCTTTCGCCCTGGTTTATACTTGCATCCTCAGGGAACCGTTTCGGAAGCAGTGAAGCTCTGAACCACGATATTTCAGCTGCTCGTCCAGCGGCTTTGTGAGACACAGGTGGCAGCCCTTTTGCCAAAGGCAGCACGGCACGTCATCGGCCGAAACATTACCCGCTCCATCATGGGTTTTGTGACTTGTCGTAGACGGGCCAGACTCAAGTGAAGCGTTTCGAATCGTTCGATTGCAACTACATGTATGTACAAGGGTATGGTTCAAGACTTCAGGCGGATGATGCCAGCGTACTCCGTGTACAAGGCCACATGGCATTAGGTAGGCAACTCTACCGGTTCCTGGGGTCAGGGCCCCTGATGCAGGGGCTTGATCGAGATTTGACCCATGTTGCCTGGGTCAGGGACTCAGGATCATTGAGGTCATTGAGGGTTTGTTCCGAACGTTTGTTTGGTCAGTAGGTAGGGAGTACATATGTATGTAATACATATCCCGGAAAGCCGAAAAAGGCTAAAGCCTTTATGATTTGCTTTAATCGCATCGCATCGTCCCAGCCGTCTCCTTTTGGCGGATGCTAAGATGAGCAACTCGAACTTGATGCCTTGAAGTAGTTAGGGGCGCTCTCGAAAAGGGTATAAATCTATTAAGAATGGCGTTGTCGTGGTCTGAATAGGCCACCTTGGCGAGCACATGGGCAACTACCTACGGGAATGGACCTCGCCGTGTCTATTCTCTGTACGTACAGAGGTACTACTAACTAGGTAGAGTCCACGAGTTCACCATTGAAATTACGGCAAAAGTCTATTGCCCATTCCGTTTTGTTGCTTCTGCTTGTCGTTCCGCGCAAAATCGCCGATAGTCGAACGGAAGACCTACCTTCTTACCGGTACCTACTTGCATACATATTATGCAGGGGTGCTGTTTATCCTGCTGGTGAATATGACTCTCCGGAAATAAACCCCAGTCCTCGCTATTGCGTCGCGGTAATAATAAGATAAGATTTGTGCTGAATTTTGCTCGCAAGCTTTCGCGGCAACGCCTAAGTATGTAAGTATGTACATCACCACTCTGTGCTCTGTACTCCGCAGAGACTCGAGAGTATGAATTGTCCTGGCTCGCATCGTTGTAAGCCTCCATCAAGATAAGTCGTTTCATGGCATTGACAACGCGAGAGCAGATGAGTCCTTTCAGCAGGTTCGGCCAAGGTTCGGATCTTTTTCTTTGCGATTCACGCCATGGTCATTGGACCGTGGTGGCGCATTATTTGCGCGCTTGGCGGCGTGAACCGCACGAGGTGAAGTGAAAAGATTCCGTAATATGTACGCCAAGGCGCTTGCCGCTTGCGACACGAAGTCTTCATTTTGTCGAAAGAAACACGGCGCAGTCGAATTGGGTCAATTTCCTTCCATCATGAACAATGTACGTACCTACCTCATAGGTAGAGCCGCGCGATTGGGCGGAATCCTCCGCATCAAGCTTAAGATGCCGGCGGCCGGGGGACCGGGGGGTGTGGGCGGCTCGCGTATTCGTAGCAGTTCGTGTGACAAGTGCGTGTCATGTTTCTTCCCATGATGGTGTAGCTCCAACCTTATTAGCTGGGCCTCGAAGATTATAAGCTGGGCCTTGAAGATTATTAGCTGGGCCTTAAAAGATTATTACACATAGCTGGGCCTTGAAGAATGGACGTCGAACGTGGAGAGACTGAGAAGTCCGTTACATCATTCTCGTCAACTCACTCATGTTCCGTCCAGACTCCACGGGGTCCATTTGCTCCGTGCCGCCAGACGTCACTTTGGCTGACAATTGCTGCGGCGGTTCATGTTCCAACTTGGTTGGTAAACGCCTCGCACTAACACCCACGGTGGTGCAGATGTGTGTAGCAGCAGCGTGCAATGTGTGTAGCAACAGCGTGCAATGTCATCAATTATCTTGGTCTTGGCATGCACCACCCGTATTATCGTTCCATCGGGCCTTTTCAACCTCGACAATGCCATGTACGAAACGTTCGTACGGCCAACACAGCTGTTGCCGTGGATGACCGGGAAGCTCGTCTCACACATGCTACAGACCATATATTTACGCACCTTGCATATGCAAGGAACAGCCCGCAGAGATTTGTCGTGATGGCTGGGTCTGCCCATCTTGCCGTTGATATGTACCAAACAGGAAACTGGGTCCTTTGCCACGAGGGACTCGCAGACTGCAGTCGGTGTCGGAAGTGTTGAGACCCGGGGGGTCATGCACAGAATAGGAATGTCGACGGTACCCGACGATTCAGGAGGTTCAAGTGTGGGTGTCTGAATGCATGGGGATCTTGTCATCAACCAGACCTCTTACATATTGAGTTGCATCTCCAAGACAGAGAACCCAGTTGGCCGTGATAGACATCAGGACGTGCGGCCCGAATACGAAGGTAAATCTCGGGGCTTGAAGAAGCGAGAACGGACGGGCTGAGGAACCGCGTGTTCTCGAATCAAAATAGAAGTGCGTACAGTACGGGGTATGTTCTTGTTTTGCCGGCCGAGGAAAGAAAATGGGCATGATCTATGGATCTACCTACATACCTACATACCTACCTATCGGAACATGGCCGATCACGGCCGTCGCGGCAAACTCTGTCGATGGAATCGTTTTGGGTTGAGACAATTTCGTTACAGGGTAGGCGATCGTGCTTTGCCCAGTGAAACCGGCATATGCAAACGAGAGCAAGGTCCTGGCTGCAGGGCCTTCTAAGTTCTGGTTCCAATTCATCATTTCATGGCCATAGCCCCTCGAGAGGTCACAATTCATTCCGCCACTTACACTTGCACAGTTGGGCTTTGCCCATCGTATTGTCTCGTGGCGCCCCAGCAACAAGTCGGAGCCTGATGATGGCAGCGGAGGCGTTTTTGCACCAAATCAGCGCTGAAAGCCCCCCACCTCTTGCTCTCGCGAACCTCGGGAGTGCGCAACAAGATCTTTGACAACGCTATTCTGTAGATTGTTTGTAAATTGTGCTACATACATGATACTACGGAGGCAGGAGAAGCTAGACTATTCCGGGTCCTCAATCTTGTGGCAAAAGAGACAAGATGAATGACGAAGCAAAAGAAACGCCAATAGGTATACGCGCGTTTGGCGATAGGCGTTGAATATTTTTGCTTTTTCGCCTAACAATATCAAATGAAGATGCCCTACCAGCTACTGTAGGTACCCACCCCTTTCCACAACAGCAACAGCAACGGCATCGCCATCATCGCCATCATCATCATCATCATCATCATCATCACCAACCCCCATCGTCATCATCACCGCCAACAACAACAAGCATCTCCATCATCCTCAAGCGCAGAGCAAAAAGCCAAAAGCCAAAATGTCGCCATCAACACCACCACCACCACCACCACCACCACCCCTCGAAACCTCCCACAATGTCCTCCTCGCCGCCGGCCCAGCCCCTTCCGTCGTGCGCGTTCAAAACATCCAGTCCACCATCCAAGGACCCCACGATGCATGGGGCCGGCCGTACTTCGCGCAGCCCATCTCCGTCTCTGTAGCAGTCCACCTCCACAGCTCCTTCGGATCGGCTTCCACGTCTGACAAACTCACCCCGGATACCGTCCACTACGGGCTACTAAGCAAGGCTATTCTCGCCACGCTGGATAAAGCCACGCAGGAGGACAACGAAGTTAGCTCCTGTGTCTGTGAGGCGCTGTGCCTCCCGGAAGTGCTGGGTAGGATATGGACTGATCTTACGGGCTTGGAACTATTCTCCTCGCGTAGTATTCGCGGCAGGAGCGGTGATCCGTTTCTACAGGTGGCGTCTCTGAAGCGCTTGGAGGTGAAGGTCTGTTTGCCGAAAGCTAGTCGCGTGGGTGGCGGGGTTAGTTTGACGGGGGAGGGCGCTTTTGAGAATGGCGTACTGAAAATGAGGGGCGTGAGGCTTGGGCTGCATGATATACGTGTGCCGGTTCTGATTGGGGTAAATAACAATGAGCGGCAGGCGAAGCAGAGTGTGGTAGCCAATGTTGAGGTGGAGAGGTTGGATGTCAAGGGGGATCATTACTGTGGTTTGGAGGACGTGATTGTTCAGGTACGTTGCATGGTGTGGTCTATGTGTGATGATTTCTTCCCCTCGCTCCGTTCTATTTCTTTGCCTCCGCCCTCTCTTCTCTTTCTGGGCATCGTACAGATGCCGCTTTCTTGTTGACCATGACTACATATGAAGCCCACCCATGTGAAGTACAATGACTTTTATCGTGTCTGCTTGCAAAGGAACACCCTGTCTATGAAGAATGTTGACCGTGGCTGACTGTTTTGTCTTTGGGGACCATAGGCAATGACAAGCTCCTCCTTTGAAACAGTCGAGGCATTACTGGGCGACTTGGCTGTCGGCTTGAAGGGTTCCCTGACCGAAAAGCTCAAGGCGCCCAAGGACGGCAAAGGGTGGCATCTGCGCATTGCAGTAGAAAAACCCATTGCTGTTGTTTTTGCGGACGCGCCGTGCGTGGAGTTGAGCATTGGGACGAACGATGTGTCGCGATGATGGAGGAAAGAAATTGGAGTTGGGTGAGCGTTGGGGTCATGGCGTGGTCGAGATGTTGCATAGCGCGAATATATGCTATCAAGTCAACGTCCGTGGACCGTGGTACGAGACCAATTTGTTTGCATAAATTGGAATTGCACACTGAGGCCAAAATGATGGAGAAAAATTCTCATGCCTGTTTACATGCCAGCTCGTCTACAAATCGGTCTTGTCACACTGGGGCACATCGCCGTTGGTAATGTCACGAACAAATGCTGGATCTGGGTCAAACATCATGACGTGGAAGTGTTCAACGGCGTGAACGGACTTGAGACTGGCCCAGTTCTTGAACCATACCACCTGCAGCGGCCAGAGTCCCAGTCAGTCACGTTGTCGATGCTTTGTTTTGCTTGCGAACACTCCAAAGTCCAAGGGCGGAAATGACGGGCAGAGTGAAGGGCATAAGGCAAAACAGAAATAAAAAACAAAGAGATGAGAACCAAGTACTTTGTCGCTGCTCTGCTTTCGAATGCACTCAAGGGTGAAGGAACGGGCAAGGTGAATAGACGTCGAAGATATGATGATCAAGTACTTTGCCGGCGCTCTGCTTCCGAACGCACGCAAAAGAGGAGGAAGAAAGGGGCAAACAAAGTAAAACGAATGCATAGAGAAGCATGAAGATGTGAGAATCAAGACTCTATACTCCGTAGTTGCCACACTTTCGAAAACGCTTGAAAGAGAGCAAGACCGGACAAGATGAAGAGGACATGAAGAGAAACGTGAGGATATGAAAACAAAGAGGGGAAACCGGGATAGAAACTCACATTGCTTGCCGACATCCGAGACGAGAACGTTCTCGCCACAAAATCATCAATCTCCATCCGAGCCTCCTCTGTCAAGTCCCCCGTGAGAGGATCCGACCTGAGCTCAAACTTTGTCCACACGACCAGGTGAACGATGCGCTTGTCAATGCCATAAGGCCAGTCATTCCACAGAATCTTGACGTCGTCTGCGCACTGGAAGGGGGCCCCTCGGGCCTGAACAGGTTCTTGCCAGCGCAAACGCTCCCGGAGAATGAAGGCGGCCACGCTACCATACTGGCTGGCGAGTTGAAAGGTGAAGGCCTTGTAGCGCCGCAGCTGAGAGGGCTTTCTGTGGAACTGCTCGAGCTTGTTTGTCCTCACGATGTTGACGACATCCTCCCAGGGCAGGATATCAAAGTCTATGTCAGGGGTGCCAATGATGCGCTCGTCCTTGGCGCTGAGGTCAAGCAGGAAGGTAGGACATTCTGCAGTCAGCTGGTCCGGGGGACAATTGACCTGCCAGAAGGGAATAGGATGGAGGGAGCCCATGGTCGAGGAGATCGGGAAGGCGATGCAGGGACAGCTGAAGATATTTATTGGTGGCTGCCAGTGGATGGCCTGGATGGTGAGTGTGTGAGTGTGCCTGCTTTCGTGGCGCAAGATGCTGCAGAGCTAAGGACGTCAGGAACGTGTAGAAGTGAGAAGCGCGCGCTCATCAGTGACGAACGAGCACGGCTGAAATGACGTCGATGGGCCAAGGGGGCTCGTGAAGCACAGCAGGTGGAGGATCTACATTTACAAGCCACAGCTGTCCGGTCAGAGGCTGGCTCAAAGTGTCCCGTCGACGGCAAATAAGACAGCAAATGTGACTATGTATGTACATACATTAATGAAGTCCAAAAAGCAACACGTGTTTTCTCAAGCACGGCATGTACATGTATCATGTATGTATGATATGTACCTAGCGACGTCAAACATTGAGACAAAACCGAGGTTGCGGCATGGATCTTGCGGCATGATATGACGTGGAGTAGCAACGGGCGACGTTGGCGTGCGGTGAGCCGGAACGAGGCGAGATGGAGACGGGATGAAAAGGGCCGCATCGCATGCACATTTGCAACGTTGAGAAGCTCTCCAACTGCAGCAATAACCCGATGATGTTGCGTCGAATGTCCCATCGGTCAGGTCGGCAGGATGCAGCGCTGCGTACTGCTGACGCGCTGTTGCAATGCGCCTCCACGTGTTCGCATGGAGTACGGAGTAGAGAGCGACAAGTCTATCATGGGCAGAATCCTTGGGAGAACTTTGAAGCCCCTTTTAGCCCTTTGAGCCCCTTTTCGTACTTTAACCGCCACCGCCCGCATTCAGCCAACACGAGCACGCAATTTCAACACAGCCTCAGGACTCGGAAGCCGTCCAGTATTTACCAAATGCTCATGCACAAGAACTGCAGCATGCTCATTGCTGATAGCTTCTGGTCAGGGGAGATAGTTAAATATGGCTGCGCACACCGTCTGCGCACACCGTCTGGGCATCGTCTGCATACGGAGTAGGGCCGGCAAGTGATGAGATGATCTAGATTGCGAAATTAGAAATTGCGATGCTTCCTTGATTTATTGATTTTGCGAGAGTGCAATCAACCATCACACTGCTAAATCCGTCATCGTCGAGGGAACCCCGGTTTTATGGAGCACGGCTTGATGGCCTTTGCCTCACAGGCTCACAGCTGTGCCTTTCTACATGGCGCTTCTGCTGTTTCGGTAACGCTTCCTAAATTCGCTGCGGGAGAAGGATTTCACCTCAGTCTAGTCATGGCTAGCTGCGAGAGCCCCTCAAAGACCCTCAAAGAGTCAAAAGTTTGCTGCCATCGACGCAGCTCTGACTGCCATGTTCTCGCTGCTCGTTGGCAAGATACCGGCCTCATCGTCCATCGTCGTTGTTGCACCCGTCTGACGTCAACGAGCGTTGTCTGCTCCTCTTTCGTCTCGTGGCGAGACTCGCGAGAGCTGGGAAGCTTTACTTTTCGGTTTCAGTGGGAGCCACAAAAGAGAAGTCCATGAGCCAATTGTGTGACTTGTGTCAGTATGTAAAACAGTGTGATGAGCCGGGGGCTGGAGTCGTGGAATGAAAAGGAGGCTTTATTACTGTGCTTTGCTACTTGCTGCTCCCGTAATTTTGCTCAGTCCACCAGCCAGGAGCTCTAGCCTCTACTGTCTGGACCCCACCAGCTAATTACCCCACCTTCTCCTGGCACTTGGGCCCTTTCGCTGGCGACAACCTCCTTCCTCGCCTCTTCCATCATTAACTAGCCTCGTCGCCCTTCCAATTCTCTCTCTCTTTCATGATCACAGTGTCGTGAAGCTTTATTTCTCTCATCCTTCGACAGTATTGTATCTGTCCCCTCCAGATCTTTGACCTCCTCTCCATATTCCCCGATCCGCGAGACCGATACAAACACAATGGCCGACGTCGTCGAGACCGCTTTGCCTACACATCTCAAGCCTGAGGACAATGGCTTCGAGAAGCGCCACCACGGCAAGACTCGCAGCCACATGGTGAGTCAACCCGGATATCTGCGTTGTCGTCGAATCCCTATAGCTTGTACACTGCCACTACATTGCCTAAATTGTCTCCTTGCCGTTTGACTTCTGCGATGCCCCTGAGCTTCGTTTGCGTGCTTGTCCATGCAATTACCTCCGGCAAGCCACGTCCAAAACGTCCCACGACGAATGGCCAGCTTCCGTGTTTTCTTCGCCTGTTGGTGTCTGCGTCATGGAGTCGTGAGCACTCCAAAGCGTTCTATTCACAGGGGGGATGCAGTGTGAATGTAGCCTGGGCTCTTGTACATGCTGCAGTGCGCGTTACCTTCAAACGCATTTGCAGCATATAGTCTTCCGTGCCAAGACGCGAATGCGATTTGGCTATTTGGCATTGTTCACTTCATGAAAGCTTTTCATTGCCTGCGGCTCTTCACTCGACTTCAAATTTGTGTCCCTAGCCAACTGGCAGATACCGTCACACGATGCCTCAACGCAGAAAGCCCAAACGTCAGCTATTCATGAAGCCCAGACGTCAGCTGACCAGACCACCACAGGCTTTCGAGAACACCTCAACCAATGTCGCCGCTGCTCAGATGCGCAATGCTCTGACCAACCTCGCCGAGACCGTCGAGGACCCCAACGACAAGAAGGTATGTACACCCAGTGGAGACAAAAGAGAAGGGAGATGCACATGGCCACGACCTTAAACTGACACTTATCTGTCTTGACAAAAGCTTTTCGAGACTGAGATGGACAACTTCTTTGCCCTCTTCCGCCGCTACCTGAATGACAAGGCCAAGGGCAATGCCGTGTATGTGAAACCAGCCGAATACTTGAATCAAACGACGAGACTTGGTAGCGGGATACGAACTGACAAATATTCGGATACAGCGACTGGGACCGAATTGCCCCTCCCGCACAGGGCCAGGTGGTAGACTATGAGGATCTTGCCAACACGGAATCCGTCAACTTCCTCAACAAGCTTGCGGTCCTGAAGCTCAATGGCGGCCTGGGAACCTCGATGGGCTGTGTTGGACCCAAGTCCGTCATTGAGGTTCGTGACGGCATGTCCTTCCTCGACCTTTCCGTCCGCCAGATTGAGTACCTCAATCGAACCTACGACGTCAACGTCCCGTTCCTCCTCATGAACTCGTTCAACACCAACGACGATACCGCCGCTATTATTAAGAAATATGAGGGTCACAATGTCGACATCCTCACATTCAACCAGTCTCGATACCCCCGAATTTACAAGGACTCGCTGCTGCCCGTTCCCAAGGACTTCGAGTCGCCAATCTCCGAGTGGTACCCTCCCGGCCACGGTGATGTCTTCGAGTCGCTGTACAACTCGGGCATCCTCGACAAGCTCCTGGAGCGCGGCATCGAGATCATCTTCCTGTCCAATGTGGACAACCTGGGCGCTGTCGTCGACCTGCGCATCCTTCAGCACATGGTCGAGACCAAGGCCGAGTACATCATGGAGCTGACCAACAAGACCAAGGCCGACGTCAAGGGTGGCACGATTATCGACTACGACGGATCTGTCCGCCTCCTCGAGATTGCCCAGGTCCCCAAGGAGCATGTCAATGAGTTCAAGTCCATCAAGAAGTTCAAGTACTTCAACACCAACAACATCTGGCTCAACCTCGAGGCCATCAAGCGTGTTGTGGAGAATGACGAGCTCGAGATGGAAATCATCCCCAACGGCAAGACTATCCCCGGAGACAAGAAGGGCGAATCGGACATCTCCATCCTGCAGCTCGAGACAGCTGTGGGTGCCGCCATCCGCCACTTCAAAAACGCCCATGGCGTCAACGTGCCCCGCCGACGTTTCCTACCCGTCAAGACCTGCTCCGACCTGATGCTCGTCAAGTCAGATCTGTACACCCTTAAGCACGGCCAGCTGCAAATGAGCCCCGCTCGCTTCGGTGACGCTCCTTTGATCAAGCTGGGCGGTGACTTCAAGAAGGTCTCGGACTTCCAGAAGCACATCCCCTCGATCCCCAAGGTTCTTGAGCTAGACCACCTCACCATTACCGGTGCTGTCAATCTCGGCCGCGGCGTGACGCTCAAGGGAACTGTCATTATTGTTGCCACAGAGGGCAGCACCATTGACATTCCCCCTGGTTCCATTCTGGAGAACGTGGTTGTGCAGGGCAGCCTGCGCCTGCTCGAGCATTAAGTGCCATTAAAAGGGGCATTTTATGAGGTGCTTTCACGATACCACACGGTAACAATTGCCATTGTATCGCGCAAACGCGAAGAAAAAATAATTTAAGCACTAGCAAAATCCGGTCGCATTGTCACATTCCAGAAGGGAGGACACTGGCCAGAATGCCTGACGGGTGGATTTGGGCGCGGCACAAGCGCTATTTATTTGACACCAAGGGCCAATTTTTATGATATTAATAGCTGGGTTGAGGGGGCCGATAGGCCTAGGGAAGGCAGGCACTCGGTCTTATTTGCAAATATAATGATGTACTTTTTTCCTTGTTCTATCTCGGGTTTCTCGTCTCTGATGCCACTCTTACATGTTCATGTCTCCTGTACCAATTGATGCCGCCCATACTCCGTGCAAAGCGTGACAGGGATGCCATCGCTGGATGCGCCATTGTACAAGTACGTGGGCAACCTGATCATTAGAAGGGACACGGGGGGTTGCCATTCCACGATGCAAGCTTACCGGCCAGGATGTGGTCACAATGGGGTCACGTTGTGGTCCCACGCATTCACCGGTACTTGTCTCGCATAAATACCTACCGTGGCATGAGTACATATCTGGTACTTCTCAGATTATTCGACACGGCGATTTGGACTAAATATATATGCGTCTATTGTGCCCCCGATACGCGTCTCAAAACAGACTTCAACACATGTGATGTATGTTGCGAACAGTTGGGTTGCCTCAATGTCGTCATCTTGACAAGAAGGCTTACACGTGTGCCAGTCGCGCTCTGAGACATTGTATGCGGTGAAGCCCCACCGATTGTCCCGGGACCTTAGCCAGCCGTGCCGTGCATGTGCGGAATGCAGGGACTGCATGGATTGTGTTCTTCGCTGAAGTTGTTGAAGTTGATGTGCTGAAGACTCAAGAGTGGGTGAAGGGGAGTATGAGAATACGCCTCAAGGATTTGAGAATTTGCCTCAACGCCTTACCCGATTTGGACGCGGTACAAACCTGCATGTCGAGGTACTTCTCTCGATACATGGGAGGCTGTGCAGTGGGAGCACGGGAAGTCGAAATCGCACACTGAACTTGTAAGAACGATAACATGTTCCCCAGTCAATGGAATTGGCTTATTCTAGCGTCGAAGATAATTGAGGTCAAA